>JABASF010003438.1:0-10308 GCA_019776145.1 Harlomillsia oculata
GATCTGGACCAATGATTCTGGACAACCTCTGGTGTCATGGGGCGTTTTCTTCAAAGGTCTCCATTTTCTGGGGACGAAGGCGGACTGCTCTGAATGGAAATCCAGTCATTTTGCTGACAATACTGTCATATTTAGAACGCCTTTTGGGGTATTTACTTCATTGGACTGTGTTGTCAATCGACCTGTCGCTCCGCAACGATTCCGGTCTCTTCAGATGCAACCGGCTCAATGTCGTGATTCTTACAGTACCAAAGCGTTGTTGGGACTTCATCGTGTTCAAAGATCTATTTTGGAAGAGGTGAGTGATTAGTGATTATCATTTTGAAATCATCAGTCGATTCTGATTGTTCACAAAAAATTCATTTATAACAAGACATTTTGTAATATTGAATGTGCAGTTGGACCTAGGAAGAAAACTAAAATCTGACGTTGGTTTATTCGGGTATTCACCATCCGTTGTTTCAACATCTCAGAGTGAGAATGTGCAAAGTCCAAGTCATCCGAGTCTCAGTGGCAGACTTTTATTGAGACTTCAACAAGGGAAAGCCAAGATAAAGTTAAAAGCAGAGATTGAAGCAATGAAACTCAAAGTGGCTTGTTTGCGAGATGAAAAAGATCATGCTCAACTTCGTGTTAGGAGACTTCGGAGAGACGCAATGAACATTGAACATGATCGGGAGGATCTAAATCTTTGCATACAAACTTTCCACGCTGAGAAAGAACGTCTGAGCGAAATGAAAATAGTCATTCAAGATAAGAGACAGAGATTTTTGCAAGTCCTATCCCGACTCACTCTTCGTAAGAAGCAATTAGTATCCGAATTAATGCAGTGCTTTCCATTAACGTTGGTGAGTCAACTTTTAGGGAATTTTCGTTAATAAGAAATGAAATTAACATTGAGAATTGAGATCTGCAATTCTTTCGCTGTCATTTGTTATTCAGGTTCCTGGATCTCAGCGTTATTCAATTAATGAAGTTCAACTTCCAAATGCAGAAGAATATGGAAATGAAAATGGCGGACAGGTGTCCGTCGCGTTGGGCTACTCAACTCATTTACTGGTCATGTTAAGTTACGTGCTTGGAATTCCTCTTCGATACCCGGTTAAACATTTTGGATCACGCTCTCGAATTGTGGACCATATTACCTACGACTTGCCTGAAAAAGAAAGGGAATTTCCACTTTTTTTCCGAGGTCGTGTTGATGTGTATTCCGCTTACGCTGTTTACTTGCTGAATAAAAATATCGCTCAGTTGAGATGGTACTGTGGATTACCAACTGTGAACTTGAAATGTACCCTTCCGAATTTGTATGACTTGCTAGTGAGTCGTCTAACCATTCCAGGGTGAGTTAAACGAGATTTGAATAATATAAGCATGACATAACAAAATGTCATTGTCATTATCTTTTATCTATGACTAAATACAATCTCCATTGTCTATAGGTGGCCACCTAATCCTTATGAAACGTTAGAGGTAGCACAAGAAATCACGGAAGAAATTGACAATCAGCTATTCAAAAGTGACATCACCCGAAGCCTTGATGAGGGACTTAATCAAATCGGTCAACAAGATTCGAAAAGCCTTAATAATGTAATCCTTGAATTTTCACTTGCTCATGCTCGTCACCTACTTATTAAAAGCCAGCGTCCGTCCGAACAACGACCGGACTTGAAGGTTTCCTCGGTTAAAAAAGTACTGTACCAACCTGTTACTGTTCTTTTCATCCATCCACCCATAACCTAACCTAACCCTAAACTAAACTAGCCTTTAATCTGACACGTAGCGTCGGCCAGCTCCGCTGGTTGTATATCGATGATGGTAATCAGAAATTCTAACTTGGTGATTGTATTCATGTACAGGTATGGTTTACATCATCGTTTTCGGATGTACCTGCTGGTGGCAGTTCTGCTGTTGTAGGAGAAATTAAACATAGTCGCATACAAGATCGATTCTTGAACGGTTGGAAGAAGAAAAAGTACGAAAGCGAAGAAATAGATCCTAAATGGCTTACGGACTCTCTCAACATTGACTACGACGTTGGACGTCGCACATCAGTCATGGCAGGCACATCGCCACCTCGTATTAACTTGGCCGCGATGGCTGTACAAGATGCGCCGGAATCTACAAGGACTCGTCGATATGGTCGAGTGGAAATGCCAAATGTTCTGGTCAGTAGCGCTGAGAAGTTGGATATTGGGAATGATTCTACTAATCTTCCAGAAATGGAAGTTCACGCATCACCAGGAAGTAATATTTCACAGTTAGAGCGACGTATCAAAGAACTGGAACGTCGAAAAAGTGTTTCAGACATGAGTCGAGGGAATCAGCATAAACGAATATCAATGTTACCATCTATCGACACGCTTCAAATTCCCGGAAGTACTCAGTGGTCAAGTAATGAAGAAAAACTTGATGATTCCATTGCTGATGTTATACGAAAAATTAGCTTGGTAGAAATGCAGCTTAATCGGAAAGTAGAAAAGAAACGAAGACCAAGTGATGTGATATTACATCGCGAAGGTACTAGTGATTATTCTGAGACTATTCAAATCATTAATGACGAATCAAATAATCAAGCGACAAATGAATCTCTCACAGAAGAACATGAACATGACATAACTAGTGGGAGCTTTACAGTGATCTCGTCAAACGAAGTTGACGCTACTGTTGACTCAGTTGGTGTCATTGCGACAGAATTAAAAGAGAGCCAGATAAACTGTGATGATTCTACTTCGGCGAAATTCACACACGAAATAAAGTCCGAAAATGCTTCTCAAGCTGTGGTCCTTGAAAGTGAGCAGCCAATTGTTCAAACGTCATCTATGTCGGACACGGAACCTGAACAAATTCCTCATACTTCAAAGCAAATTCCTAATTTACATTCAATAGTTGAAGTGCCTTTGTCTGCTGCTACAGTTTCTAGCGAAGTGTTGAACACTCAAGAAAGTGATGAACGTCAAGCAATGTCTAAGTTATTGTCAGATTTATGCTGTGATAATGATGCTGCAAGCATTGACGAAAGTGACGATGATCCTTCGTCTTTATGGCTAAGGACGGAAGCTTTGTTGAGTTCCAAATCTTTCAATCTGGTCAAGAGAAGACTTTCCGAATCCAATTCATAGTGAAAATGTATGTTTGAAATTTTACATTCCGGATAGAAAATGCATGTATTTTCCCAAGGTGCACCTTCGTGTGCTTCTTTTACTTTTTCTGCAGAATCATTATTATTCCAATGATTTATGTAACTTCTAACTATAATATATAAGATAATAAAATAACTTTATTTAAATTATGAATGACGTAACTTCTCAAAAGTCTTTAGGATTTACAATCTAGTCTATGAATTTCGATAGAAAGTCCAGTGTTCGTGTTCGTGTTGCTTAGGATTTCATGTATCACTTCTAGAAAATAGTACTATAGCAATTTGTATGCTTGTGATTCTTCATAATCCGAAAGCGCATTGGAGGAAGTTCATCACTTCCATCCATGGGCATCATTTGCTGATTTGAAAGTCTGTTTAGTCAGTATGTCCTCATTTGCAGGGGCATCTGAAGCTAAAAACACAAATTCAAGAGGTTCCCTAGATCGGGGTACACTGGAACACTGTGCTGAATCTCAAAATCCTGAAATTCCTATTGATATCACATACTGGGCTGAGAGATACCTTTCTTCAAAACTCCCCTCCGAGTTTATGAAAATGGAAAGACCAGGCAACGTGGATGCTTCCGGTGTCAAGTCGCCGCCGGAGTATGCAGCAAAAGTCTCTAATTCAATTGATAGCGTAAGATCCTCCATGGACAATGATTTCGGTTCAGATTCTGGATCTCGTGTTGGTTTCAACGTCAGTGATTCTCACTTTCACCAAGATCAATTGATTGGTGATACCAACAACAAGATTGCAACTGAAGGTCCAATGGATCAACTTCGTCCGACTGGCGGTTGTGATGCGGACACAATTTTGTCGCCAAGATCGAAAATCCGTGATGTTGTGAAGAAAGCGATTTGTAAACCGGTATATCAAGAGGAACACGAACAGTACCGACAGTCGAGGAAACGTAAATATAGCTCTAGCAGCGATTTCGATTCTGACGCGGACTATGAGTCTAGTACTGATTCTGATCCTTTTACTGATGAACGCGAGATGGAAAAGAAAGGTGAAAGACACAATGTCGGTGAAGAAGAGCTTGATTACACAAAGGAGATGTCGGACGATGATGATTTCCAACCAATGGTGCATCGTTTTACCGATGAAGAACTTGTGCACATTGAACAGCGTATCTGCGAACGCAACGATTATCTGAAAAGAATGAAATGGCTCAAAGCATCCCAAGTGTTGCTCACTGTTGTCATGCTCGGATTTCTTGCTTTCAGGTAGATTTTACGATCTGTATTTGTTCATTTTAAAATCAACTAATAGACTTTCGTTGAATAAGTCAAGTCTCTTTTTATACTTTCAGCCCGGATGTTCGTAAGACTATTGTTCAGATGAAAACCAGTGGACTTTCATTGAAAGTTTTGTAAGCGCTTCACGAGTTGACGGTATATTTACTAATGACTAAAAGTTAACGAAATAATGATCAACTGACTGTTTTTTTAACAGTGCTGAAGCACTTACTTACGGAACCTACGTATGGTTTACTGGGAGTTTCGTGAACGGCACTTACTTCATGATGTTTCTTCAGGTGAATTGACCTTTTGCACAATTTTTCACCAGTTGTGGATATCGATATCGCAACTTACCTAACTCATTTCTTCAATTCACTTATTTCTAGCGGATTTTCCTGTATCTGATGAAGGACGACGTTGTTGATCAAGTCCATTTTCGAGAGATTGACGCTATGAAGGATACGAAAAAGTTCCTCGAGTCAAATTGGAATTGGAGTTCTCTTACCATAGCTTCAACGATTCCCATATTCATTGTCACTATTATCGCTGGGTGTGTGGTTCTCTTTCGTATAATGAAGGTTAGGATCAATTAAATTCGCAAAGTTCAAATCGAGTTGACATGGACATTTAATTTAAAATTTTGCTGGTCGTAGGTTTCCACCAATCGTTTCCGAACCAAGATTATCACCTCATGTATGCTTTGCACAATGTTTACTTCCTTCCTACTGACTTCTTCTTTGACCAAGAGTATCATGACAAAGGAAAGTCATTACAATCTTTGTGAATTGTGGGCTATTGTGTCTTTGGTTGTGGATTATGGCGTACGTAGAATATTTCTAAAACGTGTTTTTTTTCTCAGTTTTTGTTGTTCTAGTGCTAATCCATTCGTCATGATTTCCTTTAGACGTTACTGTACTTGTTGTATCAGAGTCTTCGGGATTTGGTTGGATCTCCTAGGAATGAGTCAGTGTTCACTGTTGATACGGCGGTTCAAGTCTTTGCCATGTCCTTTAGTATCTACTTGGGAGTACATTTCATTCCAGCAATACATCCAGGATTTTCGTTCCCGGCTACTTACAGAAAAGTGCCAACTGTGTTGTGGAACGTTTTCCTTCCCAAAGTAGCGCAAAAGGCTTTGTGCGAGTCCTGGCATTCGTTGGTCGTGACTCCATTCATGAACCAATTCTTCCCTGCTCCGCCTGTGCCTGTAGTTGAGTCTGTACTAAGTGCGTTGATGAATGGAATCAAAAATATTTACGTTTAAATTCTAGAAATTACTATATGATTCATTGTACCAAACTCATTGTGTAAATTAAATGAATATAGTTTGTTATTTGCCTGTTGCAACTTCATTATGACATGAATTTGTTCACTCTTTCTTCGCTCCGCCGTTTCCCTTAATTTATTCATTCCCATGGATTTCTGTTTGTTTGAGAATAATCCGCATAGAATATGATGCAAACTATGACAGCATGGAACAACACTCGAAAATCGCAATATCATTAATAAACAAAACTATATTATAGTTTTGTTAACTTGCGTAACTTGGAAAAAATGCTAGTTTGGACTGGACATTTAGAATTGAGATGTCGTTCACTAAGTTAAAGTCATTGAAATTCCGTGCCGAGCAAAATCTGAAGACAAAAGACGTTACCACTAATACCGACGAATCACAACCCAAACTTCCCAAATTACAACTACAAGATTTGAATTGGGGTAGTCCGAAACCAATGCACAAGAAGCAAAAGGACCGGAAACTTGGATACATTTTGCCTCCTCTTTGCTCCTCTTCTGGAGAAGTCATGCCAAGATTTGACCAAAACTCTGAAATCCCAAGACCCATACTTCCTACAGCTAAAGTCGTAAACATGTATTAAATCAACAGGAAATTTTGACTAAAGAAACTAATTCCTATTCAATATTACATCTTTCATCACTTTAATTCCTATCGTCTGTATTCCAAACACAGCCCGAAGCTATTGGTTTACCATCACGTTGAACGTTGTTCTGGAATCATTACTTACTTCTGTCGTACAAGAGGCTATGGTTTTGTTGAAGTGACATCAAAGCAAGATGTGGACATGAACACTGTCGTCAACAATGGTCAAATCCCCTTTCATATTGCAGAGTATAAATCTAAAAATTATTCAAATTCAATTGTTGAAAGACCAAACCTAGCGTTTAAAGAAATCGTTCTTACATTTTTCTTAGGCTTCGCGATGAATTCGTTCCAATGGCCGGAGATGAAGTAACTTTCAATCTGTGTCCAATTCCTCCAAGACTTGGTCTTTTCGAAGCCAAGAACGTGTCTCTTGTCAACTTGATCCCGAATGTTCACATCAAATGGAATAGTTTATGGGAAAAGGAAGAATCAAACGAGTAACAATCTTCCCAACTTTTCTTGAATTCATTCAATTTTCAAAAATCGCATAGTTTTCATGAAAAACTTTAATTCTTTCCATAGCCCATTAGACTATTTGATTACATGACTCCGCGTCATCGGACAGTATTGCATACACTCACGAAGACCTTGAGATCTGTATTTTATTCCTATCATTATGTCATGATTTCCACATAATTTCTTCCTTTCTTTCCTCATCAATGTGAGGCATTGCCATTGCCATATTCATGAGAGAATAACATGAATGTGTAATAAATTATTGTTCTTGGGATTTGCTATAATAAAATTACACTTTGCCCATCGAGTCGAGAGTCAAGCAGTATAAAATGTCATTCTTTACATATTGTCGTCGACAGAGGTAACGAAACTGAGCAAAAATGAGTTGAACCGTTCAAGAATGTCGACAGAATTGCTATAGAACTATATGGAATTCATGAAAATGCAAATAGGAATCGAATTTTGAAGCTGAAGATAGGCACATTTCCAAAATTCTGATGCAACGATGCAAGCTTCGGGATTTCGGGAACGGTTTGTTTATGGTGGGAAAACTCGTTTTTCCACGTCAGCTCAGCTGGAAAACCTCACTTTTCTCCAAGTCTTCCCGTGAAGAGGTTGTCTGGACTCAAACTCTGGACTTTGTCCTTTGGTAAGGCTATTAATGCCCTTTTTATTAACAATTCATTGGATATTGAGTGCTTATCTGTACTTTTGATAAGCACATTACGTCAGGTCAGTCTGTACTATTTGATTGGTTTTACCGGCTTTTTCGTTGGCTATTAAAACCTGAGTCCATTCATTCACATTGCCATCATATGGCATTCAAAGTGTGATTGTGATTACGGTTAGTGATTAATCATTAATGTATTGATTGATTGTGATTCTGAAGAGTACTTTATTTTGTATTAATTTGCAGAGACATCAGACTGTACATTTTGGTTTTAGTTCCTCTGACGTCAAATTGTGCTTGTGTTGTGATTAAAAATTAAAATGGCTTCCTCCGCCTCAGACCATTTAAAACACGTAAAGGAAGTTGATTGTGGAGTTGGAGGGTCGATTTTAATTGACAAGGAGTCAGAAACAGAAATCATAGCAGCACACAAGTGGAGAACCAGTTCAGCCAATTCAATGGAGAGATTGAAGGTATCCGATTCAAAAGTCGAAGCTGATGTCAAAAATGCAAATGTGGTAGTGGATTCAGATCCTAAAGATTCGGGTGAGGTTCACAACGGGAAAGAATTAAGGATTCCTGTCCCTTGGGGTCATATTGCAGGTTGGTTGATTTTCTAAGTTATTACAATTAATATTGATTGCTTTCAATCAAAAGGTTTCAGTTCTGTACTCATTTGATATTTTGGAATGCAGCTAAAGCATGGGGAAGCAGTAATGGTCATCCTGTTCTTGGTGTTCATGGTATGGTTTTATAAAAGAATGTAGAATCATTACAGTTATTGCACTTGATATTTCATTCAATGCAATTTAATGCGAATGATTGTTCAGGTTGGATGGACAACGCTGGAACTTTTGACGGTATCGCTCCTCTTCTTTCGAAATCATTGTATCTTGTCGCAGTGGATTTACCAGGGCATGGTTTTAGTTCGCATTTGCCACCCGGAACTCCTTATCATTACACGGTAAAGTAAAAGTACTCAGATAATAAATTCTGTTCCTTGTTTTGTGTTTGCATGTTAATTTTTGGCCTAACTTTCTTCAGGATTTCATCATTCAACTTCGACGTGTGGTAAATCACTTTAAATGGTCAAGATTTTCATGGATTGGACATAGCATGGGAGCCGGTCTTGGAGCATTGTACGCGTCCGTTTTCCCTTCACAAGTAAAGCCTAATACAAATTACAATGCGAGAGTGGCTGCAGTAACTGATGGAATACCCAAAAAATCGGATACTCCATTAAGTTCTGAATGTGGTAATTTTCCAATTGAACGCCAGGTTGACAAGCTTATAATGTTGGATTTGGTGAAACCAATCACGGGAGATTCTAACAATTATGCTAACAAGATTTCGATGGCCATTGATTCTTACCTGTCCATTGAGGAAAAGATTCAACCGGAACCACCTACTTATTCTTATGAAAGCGCTGTGGATCGTCTCATTGGAGCTACGGACAATACATTGACTGTGGAAGCAGCTCGGACACTTCTGGTATGAATGTCAAGTCAATCTTGAGTCTTGTAGATTTTGAAAACATAATATTTTGTATGGTGCAATTTTTGGATATTTTAGATTCGAGGCTCTCGCCAAGTTTCAGAAGACCAATGGTGTTACACGCGCGATCTTCGTCTTCGTGGTCCCAGCATCAATCGCTTCAGTCATGATCAATGTTTTACTATCCTTAACGAAATTCGATGCCCAACTTTAATAGTGAAAGCAAAAGATGCTCCGTGGTTTGAAAAACAAGAGATTTGCAAACGTGCACTGGAGATCTATGAAGAAAAGTGTGCTGAATTTAAGTATTTGGAAGTAGAAGGAAATCATTTCGTGCATTTGAATGAACCCGAATTGCTATCGGATGCTGTGAATCAATTTCTAACGAGGGAGCACAAAGCAGGATTATGAAAACAATGACATTTTAATATGAATTTTAGTAATAATAGAATAAATAAGATTGTAATTGTCACAAGATTGAACAAAACCTTAGTTTTAGTTTGAAAGTTTACGTTATTTTATGGTTCCTACAGAATGATTGTTTGTTTTCGCTCTGTGATATTATTAAACCAAAGACATCATAACAGTCTAATCAAAATTTTTATATTTCATCGTCGGCTTGAAAAATAATTATATTTACTTTTCTGCATTGGGTTAGACAGGACGAGTTGTAATTTACTGCACATTAGCTGCAATTTGAATGATCCCGTGTTAAATATTGTGTAAATGTTGGATTGAGGATGTCAATTTGTTCCACTTGGCTTAGCTGTAAAACTGGCAAAAGTCTGGTGCTGGCGCCTGAGCTGATAATGTATTCAGTTCACATCCCCAAAGGCAACAGAATGGCACATTCACACATCACCATCAACGCAAGGAGCACAAATATACAGCATTTTTCATACAATGTTTTTCAACTTCCTCCAGCAATTTTGTTGGTTTGTCTGTTGTATAGCCCGGAGACCTGCATTCAAAGTCTTAATAGCCCTGTCTGGTCTTATAAAGCCGTCTTGATTGCAAAAGACATACAGCACATATAGTAATTATTATTTTGTAGTATATTACATTTGATTATTGCAAGCTTAGGAAAATAAAGTTTCTAAAATGGCGATAATATTTATGTAATAATAATAAGTTTATAAAAAAGGCCGAAATATGTTCATAATATTTTTATAGAAAACGATTTTCCCAACGTATTGCATATATACAATGGATGCTATACACACGGTATGCGTAACATACAATATATAGTGTTAAATGTTCAATTAATTGGATATATTAAGCAAAACAAGAGTCAAAGTAACTTTAAACAATAGGCTGCGCTCGGCAAAAACAGAAGCAAAAATGACGAAGGGTGACGGGA
>JABASF010003439.1:0-10306 GCA_019776145.1 Harlomillsia oculata
GATTGTTCATACCTGGTTGAACGTCAAAGTAAAATTATGTATAACTGATTGAACAGGCGATACAAAGCAAAAAGCCAGCACACTAAGAAAATTAAAACGCAGTACAACGCTTCACTTTCCAACAGGAAAGTTTCAAAGTGTTGATATTGAATGAGCGTGAATTATTTTTCCTCGAAGTTCGTCGATTTCACAACAGCTAACGGCAGGGAGGGAACCAAATTAGCCTAACACAATGAGAAAGCTAAACAGTGATGTTGTAACTGTTTGCACTTACCATGTTCCGGGGGACTGTACACCATGATTAGCTGAGTGACGCAAAATGGGCACCAACAAATGAAAAAGCAGAGAACGACGACCAATGTCAACTTTAGTGTTTTCATCTTTGCTTGACTCAATTGTCTCTTCAATTTGGAATTCTGCTGCTGTTTTCCAAGGAAAAGTAATAAGCATGAAATTAATAACTCTGAATTCCTCGGATTTTAGTAACATAACATCTTCATTAGAAAAGTGATGAATCATTATGATTTATTAGCAATAATAAAAAAAATCAACTGACTTGTTTGGATTTGTTGTCATCAGTGCTCGTAGTTTCAGAATGCGATTTTCGAAGGAACCTAATAAACTTGCTTTTGGATTCAGTATCTTCATCGTCCCCGGGTAATCGAAACCGAATGACTTTCCAACAAATTGCCCCGTAGCTTCCTCCAATGATAACCAAAGGGAGAATAAAAGTAACCGTGACAAACCAGGTAACATAAGCTCGCGCACCCCATGGCTCTATGAATGTGACCCAGCAGTCTGTCACGCCAGTCTATAAAGCAAAAAAGACAAATATTTTCCATAGTGTAACAACTATCCCGTCTAATGAAAAATAGTATACTATAATCAAAAATCTCGTGCTTGTCTCTTTTTCATCCACGTGGAGTTTCCATTTGTAAACTCGTTTTTTCGGTTTAATAACATCACGAGCCCTGTTCACGTTCAACGAGCGTCCTTTTTACTGTTAATAATCCGAATCCGAAGTTATTTATTTCATGGTACAGCGCATTCATTCATTCCTCACTATTCCATTACACGCGTACTTTCCACGTGCTCTGAATGATGACCAAATGACCCGTACAGCAATTAAGCAGACGTTGTTCAACTTTCAATTAACTTTGCTATTCAGAAACTTTGGTTTCCAGTTGAAAAGTCGAAAGAAAGCACAGAACAGTTTTTTTATAGAGCAAGAGCGACCAGCTAACAGTTTGTTCAAAAAAAAAAAGAATAACACAAAATTATGAATTGTATAAGTTTGCTAGGTCGTTAGTAGCTGTGCCAGCTCCTATTGTATCATTTGACCCTAGCAAAGAGAAATTGCTGGCTTGCCTCATCTTTGTGGGCTTTGTTCGACTTTCCCTACATTTTTGGGATCCTGACTTCAACAAAACTGGAACCGAAGCATGGAAAAACTCTGCCATTCTTACGCCCACGCATAGTTTCATTAAGTCGATAGATTCTATAAAAGTCCTTGTGCGAACTATCCAACATCCAATTTCAAAGCGTAACACAAGGTGTGGGCTTTCGTTCGGAGAATTCTGGATATTGCCTCCATTTTAGTCGGCACAAAACAAACTGAAACCGTTACGTAACATGAATGTGATTTTATAAACGCAACTTTAAAAAGTGCATGCTGGGTAATCCGGTTCACAGAGACATATCTACAAAGGGATTCTTATAACACGGACAGATGTCAGAACCAGAGGAGAAGTCCAGAGTCCTTTGAACGACAGGTAGACAAGTGTAACGAGACAGTCCTTTCTCAATGAGTATATACACAAACAGAAAGAGAAACTGGAAAGTTCCAAAAGGGTAAAAGTCAAATAAAACTTGTACATTAAGAAATTCTGATAGTACGGAATAACTGGAATTTTCGATCCCTTCTTTGGTCAATCCTGTTTTATATTGGCCAGGAAGTCGTCGTTATTGCCACGTTGTTCAAAATTCGGATACTAATACATGCAATCTAAAATTGAATCGGGTGCTTTCTTTTTCTCCATACAACAGGCTTCTTATTTTATGTGTAACGCGTACCTATTCTATGCTTTCCAGGAGTGCAAACTAACGGTCTAGTGAAACTATTGCTACTGCTCGAAAATTCCAATTGGTTTCTACATTCGCTGTGTAATTTTATAGATTTCCTCATTTTCATTCGAGGCATTGCCAGCTGAAACTTCAATAACCCTTTATATTTTTCCGGTCTGATGCGCTCTAAATGAACTACGATATCAGTTTTCTTTTCACTTTTCACCTTTCATTCAACTGTCCATCTTACAAAGTTTCTCGAAAGAAGGATAATCGATGAGGCTTAAAGTAATTCCGGAAATCACTTCCGAACTTTGGTTCATGAATCTTGCCAAGTTATATAGCACGGTATGGCACCATCTCCTAAACAAAACTAAATCACTAAACCAAAACTTTGTTTAGTGTATAAGTTTAAATAAGAGAGGAGGAGTTTGCTGTAAAGCCCACAAGGGGTTTTGTTATCATCATAGTTTATCCTGCACTAATAACTGAACTTCTTCATTATCTTTCGTGAACTTTGAACTACATTAGTGGGGAACTGTAGGATTGTAAGATTCCATTTTTTAGTCTTAGAACATCTAATTTCCAGAGAAAAAGGAAGGGGAGCTGGAAGGGTAATGATTAATTTTAGGATAAATAATGATATAGTATTGCGGTATCAAGCAAGGCGATACGGCAAGGAAAAGTTTAATCTTTTTTGTTCCGCGTGGAATGAATGAAACTTCATTTAAAATGAGATCTAAGCCATTACATTTCTAGAGAAATCACGAGATCTGAATAGCATGTCAAGCTTTAGTCAACTCAAACGGGGAAAAAGATTTCATTTAATTCGGATTCTGGTTGCAAGTCTTGAAAGTCTTGAAAGTCATTATCACGTTTTGTAGAACGATCTTCTCTAAATGGTAAAATGTAACGAATTCAAACGTGGAAGAACGAGCCTAGGTTAAAAAGGAATCTCATCATGATGAGGTTGTTTGCGCCTATTGGAATTTTCGAGTTGTCCTTTCATACTGAAAACTGGAAGATTTGTGTAGATACTTGTGGGGATTGGGAAAGTGCGTCAAATTAATCATTATTTTCCATTCCCGTCTGTTCTTTCCAATTTCTCATTAATTTAGTGAAACAGTGAAGATTATACGTTTGGTACCATGAACCCATATAGCCGGATATAAACGCATAGGTATGCATAGTAATAGTATCAAAGTCTGACTGGGGAATCGCATATAAAGGGTAGGAATTCAAAAATTCTTTCATTTTCCTAATATAGGAAAGGGTTGTGTAACAAATAACATTGTGGAAGTGGAGCAGAGCATTTCTCATGGTTCGAAACAAAAGATTGACCCTATAAGGAGATGGTGTGGTGTAAGAAGTTGATTGCTTATACGTTATATAGTGGAACCGACAGAAAGAAACGACAATTGTTATAAAGGCTACGTGTTACCTCAATCTCCTGAATGGAGAAAATGAATGCCTGAGGCAGAGCCAGGATGAAAGCCAGGATGTAAGAGAGGGCGATGAGTATTTTGGGTCCTTTGTTGTTCCCTGGATTGTGGCTGCTGGAGAAAGATTGGCGACACACAACCATGTATCGGTCCAGGGTCATGGACGTGAGAATGTAAGTGGACAAGTAAAGAACGAAGACTTGGAGAAACTTGACAAATCGGCACAGGAAGTCTGGTCCGTAAAAGCGGAAAGTAATATCCCATATGAGTTGAGGCAAAATGTTTCCGAATGCTACTAACAAGTCTGCCATACTGAGATGCATCATGAAGTAATAAATACGTGACATAGGACGCACGACGATTTTTCTTAGTAGAGCCAAAAGCATGAGTCCGTTCCCAATCACAGCTATGATCAGAATCACTGCGAGGACGGCGATTTCCACGTTGGCAAGAGTTTCATCTCGTGACCATTTGGGCAATGTATCATTTCCTGTAGAATTGTAGTCCAAGTCACCAACCATCGAGACGAACAAGTTATCAGCGTGCATTTCCATATTGACGAGAGACGAGCCGATAGCTTTAATACTACACGATATAGTACTATTTCCCAAGAAAATCTTCTGAATAATAAATCCTCTTCGGTCGAATATAACTTTTCGTTTTATGTAACGCTTCCAAATGAAATTGGCAATTAAATCCCAGCATCTGGAAATATATAAAAGGCAATTTCTTATGTCCAAAGTCAAATCATGCTTGAGAGAGCTTGAATGAAATCCCCGTCTCCTTTTGATGAGCTCTTACATAAACTTTTTCCCCCATTCGTGCGTAATGATCACTCTAATATGTTTTTATTAGGAATTTTATATAACCAAAATATTGTTTAATTATAACTATATAATTTTTAGAGCATTTTGATACATATATACCATACTCATGTGATCGTGCTTATTTCCTTATTAAATTTGATGACTAATAAAATCAATACGTGATTCCATCCAGCAGATCAGCAAAGTGTGCAAAATCCAAAGCATGACATGGAATGGAATTATGGAATACTCCAAGACTATAGGGAATATGGAACGAAACGTGCTTTTCCTTCGATTTGCTTGAAAAGTAAACAAAAACTTTGCCATGAAAAAGGGTGCTCTGCACTCTATACAACAAGTGAAACTGTATATCAACAACTTTCGCCATTCATTCTTCCGGTTGAAAAATCAGTAAATAAAATATGGTTTCGGATTTAGGAAAGCACAACAATTTCTCAAGTTTGCTTTCCTTCGACCTCGTCCTAAGACACAAAAGCCATGGACGGAAAAGAAGGAGTTTCATTTTTATTCACACAGGATATGTCACAACTGGCAAACTCTTCTTGTTGAATTTCAAGGAGACTTCCCTGCACGTTGCACTCCAACATTTACACTTCACAGTGAAAGTGTTTGAATATAAAACATTCCTGTGCAAATAAAAAGCGTCGGACTGAGTATGAGTCGTGTCTTGTGAGACAAAGTGGGAAAATGAAGGCAATTAGATTCAGATTTTATACTTGATAAATAGAGTAAAAAACCTGTAGAATTTGAATTTCTTTGAATTTCCATAATAAACTTTATTGTGTGCCGAACTGCCAGAAGGGAAAATTTTCAGTCGTATACTTTTTGTAGTTTAGGTAAAACGTAGAATACAAAATATATAATGCTAAATAGAAGATGAGAGAGAGAGAGAAGAAACTTTGAAGCATTTCCGGAGAAAACGGAGAGAAATAATAATGATCTTGGCGTTGTTTTGTTGCCTGTGATGACTCAAGCGTGAAAATACCTTTTCATTTTATATTCAATTTTGAATCTTATTTTCTGTCTCGTCGTTGTTGGTTTTTGTGTGCACGTTCTTATATATCATACAATTTTGAAGGACGAACTATCAGACTTTGCCAAGAATCGGTCTCATATAAATAGCCTCTCAGCTTTTGGGCTTCATGTGAAAAGCAGGAAACGTATAAAAAACCACTTGCATTTCGAAGAAGGACACACAATCTTTCCACTCATGGGACACTCTTCAAATGTGCTCTAAGAATTGAAGTAAGAAAATAAGGCAATTTCCTGTACAAATAAATTAAAAGGGGACTATGTACTAAAACTACTTTTGTTTGAATCTCTTCTCTTTCAAACTCCCTTGCCTTTTACTACTTCTTCTCCTGTGTCTTTGGAAGTTTTCAAATTACAATGCGACATTCCTTTGTGTCACATTCACTATTCCAACGCAACTAACGTTAGAATTTCATTTTTTAGTGGGTTGATTTTAAAGATACGTTATACAACCTCTTCTTTCGAATCATAAATACATCTTATACTAGCCTTACTAGCGTAGTAGTTTGAGTTTTCAATAAGGTTGAATTAATCTCGAACTGTATAACGAACAGTTGTAGACTCTTCAGTCTTCAGATAAATTACGGTCTGACTGAATGTCTCATAAAATTCCGTCTCCGACAACGCCAATTCAATTTGATTTCTTAGTCAAGTGCCTTTTCAAACCGTTTCCCTTCAGTTGAAAAGAAATCAATTGAGTGATTCAATTTGTCGGGCCAAAAGAAATACGGCCGCATCATTCATATTTAAACAGAGAGCTTCATTCATTGAGCACCAAAAAGCAAAGTAAGTTGTTAAATAAATCTCATTCCTTACCAAATCAATTTGGACGATTCTCCTCCTCTCAATAATCTCAAAATGTCCACGTCAGCAAAAATATTCCAAGTAAATACTTCAAGCACTTGTGTAGCATAAAAATAAATTCGCAACAGGAATGTGTCAATTAAAAAAGTATGTAGTAATTTAATTTAATCCTGATGACAAAGTGTTTTTGCTCAAAAACTCCGAATATGCTCTTTAATAATACCAAGAACGCTTTTCCAGAGACAATTTTTGCATGGAAATGAAAAGGATTATTTTTGTATGCAACAATGCAACTTGTCTTCTGTCGTCTGTCCTTTCGCAGAGAAAGACAATTTATCAAAAAACCGAAAGGAATAATTGTGTAAGTTCCTGAGGGACGAATCACAAACGACGCTACTGTTCAGTGTTATGTTGGACAGAAGGATTCTGACAATTCAGAAAAAGAGGAAGCCAGAAAGTAACGTAACAGTAACACTACGTTCCGCCAAGGAAGCCTCAAAGGCTACTGAAATACGAGTACGGAGACGCTGTGGAATATATACGAGTTTGAGACTTGGGATTGGGATGAAAAAGCTTTAGCGTCTTTTGGCCCGGCACATGTCCTCACACACTGAAGATGTGCGAAATTGCGAAGGATACTCGTTCAGAAATGAGAATGAACCCCCATGTTTGCACTTGCACTGAGTAGTGGAAAAGTGGATGTGGAAGCAGCCGCTTTCTTTCATTTCCGAGTGAACGAGTGTCCTATTTAGTTCTTCAGCTCAAGTGTGTGGAAATTACAGGGCAGATGAGACAAGGGACCTTACAGAACCAAGACAATGGGTTGAGAGAGAAAAGGTTCCTGACATTGTTCTTATGCTACATAGCAAAAATACTTTTAGCTAACATTTTAGCTTAGGTACCCAGAAAAAAAAGGGTTTTTAGCCTTGGTTGTTGGTAGTACTAAAGTTGCATCAGCTTTCTCCTTCGCTTTCTCTCATGATTTTCTCCTGGTCTGGGCTCTGGGTCTGGACCAAAATGCACGTATTATACGAACTATCGTCATACGTATCCCTATAGGTTTTGCCGATGCCGTGTATGTTGCACTTCTTAAAAGTGGGAAAGGCGAAGTATTTGTGCAAAGTATTCCAGACACATTTTACTATACTGGAAGGAACGTAGTTTCAGTGAAAAGCTGAAGCATGCATGATATGATATGGAAACCACTCGGTCCGATAGTTCTCTTAAATTGTCTTCGTGTAGGTGACATATGACATTTAAGGGGCTCCTTCCTGTCACCCGCCGGAGAGACCCTTGTTCCTTCTACTTGCACATAATCGTAATCTATTGCTTGTGCAGGTGACATACAAAAAAACTTGAGAGAGTCTCCAAGTGAAGTCCTCAAGTCCTTTCTCACTGGAGTCCATTCTACTGAAACTCTAACTAAAATGCTTTCATCCACCCAACCATTTTATTTTTTTATTGCATTCAGCTCCTGTTGACTTTATGCTCACAAACGAAAAGGGGAAGTCTGTGTTTTCTATGATCCCAGAACAAAGTCCAGAAACTCTTCTAAGCTTTATTTTAGCTCATTTTAAAGCAAGGACTAAGGACTTTTTAAAACATATCAGATGAAACATGAAACTAGCCAATTTTCTCTTTCGGTTTCACTGCACTTTCGACACTTTTGAAGCCAAGTATAAATTTTATATACGATTTTTGGAAACTAACTTTATGGCATGGAATTCATGAAAAAGCGTAAAATAAAAGCAGTCGACAGAGAACTCAAAGTGAGAATTGTTGCGTAAAGGTAAAAACTTTTCATTTGGAAGTTTCTTCAAGCGTGTGTGCAACATGTTATACTACTTTTATCGTTACCACAAATGTGACAATGGTACGCGGTTTGCTTTTTAAGGCTTCAAATCAGAGCACGAATAAAATGTAGAAAAGCAGTGACTTGTATTATTTCATGGTATGCACGACCGATTTTGTGAATTATATCATTTTTGCTTTTCAGTCGCAAGGATTCCAAAAATAATTTTTTTGTCCATGAGCCATGAACTCAAATCTCTAAACTACGCACAACTTTCGCCATAAGAGTCACAATAAAGAAAAACTTTGTTCTATGGAGTGGCAGGGCAGTCCTCAAGTTTCCGGCTTACATGGCTTACCTGGCCAACAAAATAAAAGACTTCGGCATTGCTACCATTCTTTCGAGTTCTCAAAGACATACAAACTTATAGTACTAAAAACATTTCTACAGAAAATGCTACTGTTTTTGATACGCACTTTCTTTGTTTATCAAGGCAGAAGATGCGCAAAAACAGTGATTGAAATGTACCGAAAACAAACATAATAAACATTTTTGGTGAAAACACGAGTAGTCCAAAGATAAACAACAAAAAGTAACATAAAAGCATATTATTATTTACTCCTTTAATAATGGACAGGTTTCTAAAGATTTTGACATAATAAATAAGTACGTCTGTCACTTACTTTCTTGTTTGTGTAGAACTTTACTACTTACATTCCAGACCCCCGACAGTTCCGATTGCAGACAAAGAAAATTCTGTTGATTACTACGACGAAGACAACGGAAAACAACGTCTTTAAAATTATACTACGTCTTTTGTGATTAAGGTTTGGTAAATAATATTGTTGCAACCTCAAAACCACACAGTAAGACAACACGTTAGTTGGAAAGTCAGTAGTTTAGACTATATTAGCTGAATTTGCATAGGAAATTTTAGTGGTAAAATGTAATGAAAGAAGTTTCAGAGTGCTTATTTTCCCTGCTTAAAGAAAGTAGAGAAACTGGTAGTTTTGCTAGTTAATATTTTCTCTACACTCTCTGATGCGATGTTCAAAGTGTCGAAGTCGAAAGCAAGAAAAAACAAGCAGACAAGCCATGAAACCACTGACGAGAACACAATGAGAAAACCAGGATGAAAAATACGAGTGACTTGGCTAACACAATAGAATAACAAAGAAGAAAGCTAAGTATTATAATGCGGGCTTTTTGTGGGACGTTATTACATATTAGTGATGTGGCGTGGCACATCGCCCCGAGTCTCCGAAAACTCCGAATCTCCAGTTACAGACCTTACAGAAGCACGAAGCGGAAGCGACGAAGCCTGTCGGTTGTTTGTTACATGAAAAGCACATCTTTGTGTGTTAGATGCTGCAATCTCACATAGGCACAAATTGGACATGACAAGGCGTGTCCATACTGAGCTCTCGTTTCCAATTTTCCTTCCCATTTCTTCATTGTGGCGAACGCAAATAAAGTGATGTTAAACGTGATGTGACTACTACTGAAAACTACAATAAAATGGAATTAATAGATCGACTCGAGTCGTACTTTCAATATTAAGCTTATTTGTCTATTTGTGACTGCCATTTCCAAGCCTTTGTACAAATCAAAAGAATTGCAGCGTTTGCAAGTGCTCAAAAGCCCAATGCTCCTTCCATGGTCGTTCTTTTGAATATTACATATTGACGAACTATACTCGCACAATGTGCAGAATTATCAAATATTTGCATAGTGGCAAACAATATGAAACGATGTACTACAGAACTACTATTATAGAAAATGCTATATTCATTTACCATTTCAACAATTCCGTGTAAAAGGTGGCCCACCATTAGCATTCGTGTACGACTTTCGAGACGTACTCGTGAAAGTGTAATTGAATTTTGAAAAAGTTTGGAATTGAAAGAAAATTGGCATTCAAGGGCCGTATCTTGCACGAGTTTGATCTTTGATCATTCAAGTCCGCCCTTGAAAGTAGTTCATAAAGCATTCCAAAGACTCCAAGAATCAAGACCAAAAGAGACTCTTGTATTTTTATAACATCGCATTGAAATGTTTTAATGGGAGGAAAGTTCATGCTTTCAGGAAAAGCTAACAGCAAGCGGCAGTAAAAACCAATGTAAGTAATGCACATAGGAAATGTGAATGTAAGACCATTTATACATGAGTGTATTAAAGGTGTATTTGGAAGATGGGCTCAAAACACTGTCAAAACGTCTGTGCAGAGTGCAGAATAGTTGTATAATGCAGGTAATGAAGGTAATGCATTATAATTTGTATTCTTTTTATTCGCAAGGAAAATCTTGTCGTTTCCACATTCTTGACACTTTCCAAATATAATGAAA
>JABASF010003440.1:0-10302 GCA_019776145.1 Harlomillsia oculata
GACATTGATTTATTATTAAACTACAAAAAGAAAAGTAACCTTACCTTTAAACTGCAATTAGAGACCAGCCCAGCGAACGAATCAGATGTTTACTTACGCCTGATCTGATAAACAATACCAAATCTAAGGTAAACAACGGCAGCTTTAAATTAAATGTTAAGTTAATGAAGTTTGCTTATTGGCTTAAAATAAAAGTAGTCGCTTGACGTTGAAATCGGTAGCAGAGGACTGAAGATCAAAAATACACACTGCGCTATATTAACCAAAATGTCTCTCCTTTTGTCGGCCCAAACGTGTTTGTCAATAGAAGTTTTATAAAACGACGTGTCAGCTTGGCAAAGTATACAAGCCAAAGCAGATTAATGCATAAAAGAAAGTTGTTTTTCCTCAGTCACAAGTCACAGGTGATGACGTAAAATACCTTGAGAAAGATCCAGTCGTAGTTAGTGAGTGGCACAGGAAAATGTATGTGTTTCCCTCCTACGTGCTTAATGAACGAGAACCAACGAAACATCCAAAGTGGAGTTGACAAGAGGGCCTCCTCGGCACTTTTCTGTCAATAATCCACTCCACTCCTTCTTTCACTCCACAGAAGAAGAGAAGAACACCAGCTCAGTTCCTTGTTTACTTGTCACACTTGTCACTACTGGAATTCAAAAGTAATCAGTTTTATTCAGAGCACAGGTAAAGTATTTTCAACACCGGATCTGTGGTATTTAAATATTTAAATTGACATTGTATACAAATTAAAATTACGACTTTATGTCAAACTTTTGCGTGGAAAGCAACGGATTCGAAAGCCGCACAATAGTTTACAAAAGACGTGAAATTAAACCCAAATGTTACTCTACAGTTCGGTTTGATTTGGAATGTTGGAAATTGGATTACTGCGTTGTTGTTTCATAGTAAATAATAACACTTTTTAAAAACTTTTCCATTAACTTATAGGTAGACGATTTTAATTAAAGATTCCAAAATGATGGAAGTCGAGGACAGGGCAGCTTCAGCCCTTGCAAAGTTGGAACTAGTCAAAGAAATCAAGTAAGCTTTAAATTAGTATGGTTTGCCTAATTCCTCATTGCCCCAATGCGGAACTTCAATGCCGTTGGGCGGTTTAATGATTTAGTTGTTTATTATAGCTTTTTTATGGAGATTTACTGCGAAAAAAGTTGGTGAAAGTCGTAATTTTAGGAAATCAGCAATAAGATCTCAGTATCAGTATCTGATTTTGGTTTTTTGATTTGTGAAAGAATTTAACAATGAAGAAAATAGAAAATGTTTTGTTAGAGTATCAATCGAAGACGATTAATGTACGAATAGTTACGATTTTTATAGTGTATAGAGTACCTTAATGATGATGATGATGTATAGTAACGTTTAACGATATGGCCAACGTTTATAATTCTTGGTCCCGTGGTTAGATTTTTTTTTTGCAAATGTTGGTCTTTGTCTAGCTATTTTGGTCTGAGGTTTGCACAGTGCAAGTTTATTCCGTGTTGTGGTTTTTATGGTTTGACTGTGGACTCTTGCATTACAAGGTCTTTAGGGTCGGTCTGGTCTTAGCCATTTGTGTGATGTGAGATAGAATTCATGGACTCTTAAAAAACGATAGTACAATGTTCATGAAGGTATCAGTTTGCGTACATTGCATGATTGCATGTTGGTAGCACATTGCATTTATTGGTGTATCAAAAAATAAACAAAGACTTGCTTTGTGGTATAGAACTTTACATTTTGATATTAGGCTAAAGTTTTGGCATGAATCTTTCACGCATTTTTACACGCATAGTATTGTTTAGTGTGATATGACATCGGCCATTTGTGTCAGCTGTCATTCAACTATTTATTCATATTTAATAAGTGTAATTTTGTAGGAATGAATTAATAACAAAGGGTTATAATGGACGCGTATAGTTTGTTTCGTGTTTGGTATTGGTTAGACTTTTTGCATGATATAAAGGAAAGGAGAGTATATTGATTGTATTATTGTAATATTATGTGCACACTGTATGTATACTGCACTGCACAAGGATAGATTCACATCCGTGTCACTTGCTCTATTAATATACCTATTTCACATTTTAATATTAGATCCAAAACAATGCAAATGCTGAAACTGAAAGAGCGGCTGCTGGATGAATTGGAGTCATCACGAAAAGAAGAACGCTGTCTTTCAGAGTATCGATCTGAAATGGACATGTTAATGCAAGAGAAGATGGCTCATGTTGAAGAACTCAGACAAATTCATGCTGATATCAACGCTGTAAGAACATGTCACAGTTTATGTATCCATCATCTTGTTTTCTTGTTAGTTTTATGGTAGCAAGATGACAAATTGCTTTAACTTTTTATCTGTCATGCATAGATGGAAGCGGTCATTAAACAGTCTGAACAAACGCGAAGCAAGTCGATTGAGACCGCGAAGAGGCTACATGCAGAATTTGGTCCTGTGAAGGCGGAAGTTGATCGTCTTCGACAAAGTTGTCTAGGATTGGAACGATTGCCAGAGTTGCATGAAGAGGAGCCTTCTCTGATAAATTCGGAGTATGAATCGTTTAATTTTTGCATTGTATCGAAGTACTATAATATGTTATATTCGGCTAATCTCACTGTGTATGCTCTCACTTTCCATAGGTTATTCGATCAGGTGCCATCTTGGCCACAACCACGCGAAGACGTGATGCCAGGGATTTCTTTCCAACAGACACCGTCAGCAACACAGGCTGCTGCTGCTGCATTCATAATGAGCCAAAGCCCTTTGGCATTGATGCAGTCGGCTGCGAAACAACAAGAACGTCCGGCACCTCATATGCCAACTCACCCTGCTGGACCCGCAACTCCTTCGTTCAGGTACCACTATAATTTCCAGGTGTTCATGTTCTCAGACTTATTTTGAAACGCAGTCAAAGAATGGTAAACAATACAAAAGTACTTTTTCACTTTCTTCGTGTCCTACAATACAGTCGAACTCTGCTGGACCCGCAACTCCTTCGTTCAGGTACCACTATCCTACGATTTCAAATATTTATTGCACATGCCTCAATAATTTGCAAAGCTCAGCAACGTCATCATTGATTTATAAATTATAGACAACAACCTCCACCGATGAAGTCATGTCTGTCTTGCCATCAACAAATTCATCGCAATGCTCCTATCTGTCCTCTATGCAAAGCCAAATCTCGATCTCGAAATCCAAAGAAGCCAAAAAAGAAGGAGTAAATCCATTCAATTATCCAGCTGCATAATTTCGTTCCTGATTTCAGTATTGATATTCGTTTTTTCGGAAGGTCTCATTCATGTGAATTGACATTTTGTACTTCTTTTATTTATAGTAATTAGAAAGGATATCACGATTTCTAACTATACTTAATGGACAGTTAGCATTGGACGTCAATGCAGGTGTTTGTGTTGTGTACGAGGAGGGTGGGCTGAGATTCCTTGGGTTGTCTACAGCAGAGTTCGACTGTATTGTAGGACACGAAGAAAGTGAAAAAGTACTTTTGTATTGTTTACCATTCTTTGACTGCGTTTCAAAATAAGTCTGAGAACATGAACACCTGGAAATGCGATTCGTGTTCCTTTATTTATGGTGTTAGTTGTATGTGTATGATTCTATATTTATTGTGTTCTTTGGTACTTGGCGTCAGAGGATTTTGTTTGAAACCCAACAGCTTTATTAAGCCAGCATGAAGCGTCTAATCCTCTTGTAGTGTTAAGCTCTGCTAAAAAGTTGTAGGAATGTATAAAATGGATTTTAAGTCGTATTGTATAGTTCTGTAACCGTCGTGTCTAAACGGTGGAGTTGGAAACCAGTATTAGGAATGATAGTGAATAGTGATGATGATGATCTATTTCAAGTTGTAACGTTTGTAAGATTTTGTTTTGTACAAAAATATGGAATCTCTAGTTGTTTTAGAAATTGACAATTTTGTACGTTAATATAAAATTAATAAGTCATGTAGTAAAACATTACAATGCAATGTTGTCTTCTAGAACGTTTCCAATAAAAGTCCGTTTAAATCCAATATTACCATTGACATTCTCAATTTCTCAACTTTAACTTTCATCAGAACTTATATGATTTCAATGCTTCGTCCTAGAAAATTAGGCGACGAAAATACTATACATAAAACAAGCTAACAGATAACAAACTACTGAAGAATCACTCACCATCACCATATTAAATCACATTTCACATTTGGTCGATTTTGCAACTTTCCTTGTAACAGAAGCGGTTCAATGCAATACAATGCGGATCGAGCATTATTCACAATCTTTTGGTAGTCTAGTTACATCATAATAATTGTAATTGTCGCTCGTAAATCCTGTCGAGCGTAAACTATATAAAACTAAATCTTTTATCGCTTCCGGTGCGGAAATGGCAGTTGACATTAAAGTACTTAAAATTTAAAATTAGCAAGTACGCAAAGTATGGTGTGTTAGCCATAGTCCTATTCAACTCATTGTTTCGTTTGCTTTATTGCACCTCAAAACAAATGTCCATGAAATTCTATTGATACGGATGCATGTACTGCATAATAAATTGAACTACGACTGTCGAGTTGTGGTCTGTGTGAGTGCTTGTGCACTTTGTGAACATCCTATCACATTCACATCGCATACGATACGAGACACAAGCTTCATTCAAGGTTTCATTCTGATCTTGGTCTTGGTCATTCATTCATTTCCGATTCACGGGTTATGCAAACTTTGCAACCTCGCGAACATAAATATTTGCTTTCATAAGCCGAAAGCAGTACACTTTTATAAATTACCAGCTTCACTAGCTGGATAATGGCATATGGCAATGATAATGTTTTGAGTGAAAAGACAAGTAACGACAGTTCAAATCATAATCGTAAGAATTTTGTTGAAGATCTATTTCAGCGAATGCGCAGGTCATACCTGTTTCAGCCTCAATTTGCACCGTCAGAGCCCTGAAGCATAATAATTAATGATGAATTTAGTCAAAAATAGCTTTCCTATATTTGCTTCTGTAAACTGTACTAGACTCTGTGAATTCAAGAACAATAAAAGTCGCCGATGTGGAATGTTCATGTTCCATGAACCTGTCACGTATGCTTTAGTGACAGTGACAGACAAGATCCACCCCAGTTTATAGTAGTAAAATGAACGAGTGCGTGCAAGTAATGAATTTTAGTACAGTGACGGTGATGATTACTGCCAACTCTGCATTTGGTATTAGTTGAACAAACGTAAGGAAATGTTGAAATGTTCCTTCATTGTGTCCGTCAGCAATGGAACGTTTGCTCAGGTAATTGCATGGGCGTGCTTCACTCTGTGATCTTGCTAATATTCCTCATTCTCTCTTACATAGCACAACACTAGTAGTTCTACAGTTCTAATCTAATGCATTCACGAAAATGTTTCAGTATTGTTTTATTGTTGTCCGAAGCTTTAAAATTATGTCCTAATAAAATTAAAATTGTCTTTATTGTAGTCTGTGTGTGTATTCGTGTGTGGATTTTGCTTTGCTTTAGAAAATGAAGAATAAAAAAGAGAAATGTTCCAAAATGTGCTAAAATTCAGTCATTATCAGCGTCAAACCTGCCTGACTGTTCGTTCAATGGTACATATTTTGTGATTTTAAATGTCATTTATAGATTTAAACTGTGTACTACTGTTGTAATAAGACAAAGGACTTCCAAACTTTAAGTCGTTGTAAATTGGAACTTGGAACGGTGGAAGTGGAGTGTGTAGAAACATTGGAATATTGAATCATTGAATTGAAAGGCGAAAAGGAAAGGTTGCTTTATTGTATATGTGTAAGGATATGTATAGTTCGGCTATGTGGAGTGTGACACAGAAGTATGGAATTGACAATGCGACATAAGACCATTTTGTTTGACCTTTTTTGTGAAATGTGAAACCAATGTAATAGGAGTGCAGTGCATTCATTGAGTGAGTGCTGAGAAGCTTCAGTTTGAGCTTGGTTTGCTGTTTTGTAATCTTCATGGTTTGAGTGGTTAGAAGTTGAACTGGAAAGGTCCTTTAATTTCAGTCCACAGAGCAGTAGCGTTGTTGTGTATTTTTTGCTGGTAGAACGTAGAAGCATGTGCCTGCGCCAAAATCCCATATTTCTCGGATCGGGGTGCTTCGGCTTTGTAGGCCTCGACTTCGGAGAGAATAAGGAATGATTCAGGCTCGCCTTTGGACGTATAGTAGCAGTATGAAAGCGGTGTGTCTACGTTTCGTAGCAAATAGTTCTTTGTGTGCAACTCTCTGACACTATAATGTGATTCCGTTGCGGCATTCAGCTGCCTCGTCCTATTCTGTATCCCAGATTCCAGCCTCAGTACCGACATGAGGTTCGGATCGATGGGTACAAAAATGTGGCGAACCCGGGTTCGATCCTTATTTTTGAGTTTTATTTTGTTTGGCCTTGGGGTCATGACATGTCTTGTGGCCCTGCAAGTCAGTCGAGGCTCCCCGTTTGACACTTCCATCGTAATAAACCCTCAAGAATTTGTGGCAAATTCTCCACCCGTCGTGCCACAAATGCCAAGCAAGGCTGAATCTCCACCATGTGACGCAAGCAATAATAATAATCACCAACGAACAGACAATAATCGGGATCACAACAGCATTGTGAGGGGCACAAGGTCACCTCCAGTCTATTATGAAGAGGTCAGTCAGCATATTGTGGGACGAATTGCCCTTCCTCCTGTGCCAGACAATGGTTTCTTGGGGAGTGTTGAGAAAGACGGTGGAGAAGTTAGTGATGTCATTAACGATAATGTGATCGAAGATTCATTACAAGGCTCCCCTGGGGTGAATCGACGCAAGACTCTCAAAAGAAAGACAAATAGTGTGTACTATAGTAGCAAAGCAATCGATAGTTCGACTCTGCAAGTAAAAAAAGTGTTCGGTGACACGAGTAGCAACAATAACAATAATGCAAGAAATGACACGACTGTTTGGGTCGTAACGCCAACGTATTACAGACCCGAGCAGAAACCAGAATTGACGCGACTTGCT
The DNA here is from genome assembly GCA_019776145.1 of Harlomillsia oculata. NCBI lineage: Eukaryota > Metazoa > Arthropoda > Collembola > Entomobryomorpha > Oncopoduridae > Harlomillsia > Harlomillsia oculata. The sequence continues at coordinate 7,000 of JABASF010003440.1, forward strand.
CAAGCGTTGCTTCCAGTGAATCATTTTGTCCACTGGCTTGTTGTGGATGATGTCAGCCAAGGAACGGAAGTGAGTCTTCGAGATTTGCGAACCTTTTTGGACAAGTTTTCTTTAAACTTTACGTTGTTAAAGAGCTTCCCACCCAAATCTTTTACGAAAATTGTGGGTAAACCTCGCGGTGTTGGTGGACGACGAGCTGCGATTTCATGGCTAAGAAAAAATGCTCAAGACGGTGTTGTTTATTTTGCTGACGATGACAACACTTACGACTCCGATATATTCCATCAAGTAAGACACATTTGTGCTTGCAAAATGTTTTCTCAAGTGAAAACTCTCTTAAGCTTAAGCCATATTTGTTAAGTACTGCATCACTCAAGAAAATAGCTCTAGTATACCAGCATACCGTATTATCATGCCCGCGAGTCCTTGTGCTGAGTCAAGAAAATCGACTCAACACAAGTACCCTTGAGTTGTAATCGTCTCACATGTAGTTAGTTTTGACTACGGTAATTTACCTCAAGCCTTTTCCTTCCCATTTCCCGTGGTTGGTACTCAGTCGATAGCTGAAAGCTTCTTGGATTTCAGCAACATAATAAAGCCCTTTATTCTACAATAACACTTGCGAACAACTGTGAGGTACGCCTAGTGGCAACTTGCATGACATGTGAAAGCAACGAGGCGTGCCATGATTTATAAGGCGGATTTTTGACTGATCCTTGCGTGTTCGTTTTTTATATTGGGGTACAGATGCAGCGAACTCAGAAAGTAAGCATGTGGCCAGTAGGACTCGTCACCGACCTCGGTGTGAGTAGTCCAATAGTGAAAAATGGACGAGTGGTCGGATTCTACGATGGTTGGAACGGCCTCCGGAAATTCCCAGTTGACATGGCTGGCTTTGCCATCAACATGAAACTTTTCCATTCGGTAAGAAGAAAACTCTTTTTAGTTGTTTCCTATTCCTTTCCTGAAGATCAAATTGTCAAATTACACAGTACAATGTAACAATAGATTAGAGCATTACGTCCGTTCGAAACTATAGAGAAAGAGAAGAAGAAAGCTCAGTAAAAGTGACATTAGAAGCATTTCTCTTTTCTTCGTCCTTTCACTTTTCGGCTTTCACCCTAATTGCGATGTGACGCTCCTACTGCTCCTACTGTGTGTTGCTCCTTCTTTGCTATAAAGCTAAAAAGTGAAGGTCTGCATTCTGCACGACATCCTGTCAGTAGTTCAGTCCAGGCCGTCCAAAGCTAGAGCTCCCATTTTCTTCCAATTCGTTACTGCAACATACAACTATTGCAGTAATATAATCCTCTCAGTTAATCCTATACTCAATGCTATATTAGACAATTCTCAAGCTCATGACATGCAACTGTCGCCTAACTTTCCTTTCACATTACGTCCACTAATAAATGGTAAACTGACATGGGGAAACGATGTCAATGCCCATTTAAAAAGGCCATTTAAAGCAATTTCCCAGATATTCATTAATACCGTGTACGCAACGATGCACTATTAATGGTATGTTCTGTGAAAACGTATTCGAGAAACATTCTGCATTATCTCGTAATTCTCGTACTATGTAATTTTTCTGCCCATTTTCTGAATTGCTGCAGTCCACACAACACACAAGCCCACAGTCACAGTGGGACGCGCTTAAATAAATGAAACTGTTTACAATTTACTGTACTTTTGTAAAAATCGATTGTGTGTACTGCTATTCTGTGAATTTTCAATATTTCCTTCAAACTTTAAACATTCCATATTTCTTCGTTTGTTTGACACAAACATAACATATTAATACAATATAACAATAAAAAAATGGAAAACATTCTGAAGTGACAGATTAATTTGATGCACACACATGTGACAGTGACTGGGTCTGTCCCTGGCACAAATGTGATGTGACGTTCTTAGGAAAAGTTAAAGAGTGCAAAATGAAATTTTTATTTGTCCTACTTCGTGATAGACCTTTTCAAGAAAGAGAATACAGAATACATGACAAAAAGAAGGAAAAGTATTGCTTTATTTTGCTTTGAATACCACACTATGTATATACACAAAATGTAAGAGAATGCCAGGGTGAAAGGAAAAATCGTAAAGAAAACGTTCACAAGTATGGGAAAATGTAAAGAATTAAATTATGCCACATTGACGTTACGTGGTATGTTAGTACTACGTAGCATTATTACGTATACAAAATGAATACACCACGTCCACACTCCCCAAAACTGTTATAAAGCTTTCACTTTGTCTGGAAAAGCAGGAGAAATGAATGTTACTTATAATGTATGGTGTCTTGGTGTCAGTGTCATGTCAGCATAGTGAAAGCTCCTGCTTGACGTTTCCTTCTTTGATTGATATTTCCTTTACCTAGGGCGTATTCTAATATTTGCATTTCTTTGAGAATACACGAGGGAAATGTCAACTGAAATCATACGTTCCAATACTTTGATGTTGAAGTCCCGAGAATGCAATTTATTTTCAATACTTTCTATAATATGGAACATTTTGTTTGTTATTGCAGAAGCCAAAGGCAAATATGCCATGGGTGGCTGGATACGAGGAAGACGAACTTCTTCGATCTCTAGAGATCACAATGCAAGACATTGAGCCCTTGGCAAACAATTGTACTGAGGTGAGCATCCGCAATGTGTCTAAACCTTCGATAACTTTCTCCCAAGTTGAATACTTTGCTTTAACAATATCATATCTTTTTTTGTTCTTTTTACAGATATTAGTTTGGCACACCAAAGCCATTAAAAACGTTTGGCCAAAGCGACCAAAAAATCTGAAACCTACGATTGCTGTTAACACGAATCTCAATAAACTACTTAAATCACTTCCACAAAAAAGTCTCGCCGGCCCTGCGGCCAGTCAAAGCAAATCTGAAAGTGGATTCTCATTTCTTCACTTCATTTTCGGAGGACTGTGATGTTTATTACAACAATGTGCTCCCATTATTTTGAATATCAATGCTGCTGCTATACTAATCGTCGACAACTTTACCGTTTTTTTTAGTTTCTTGGCAGTTTTTTATAGATATTCTGGATTCAATCTATAAGAGCGGTACAAGATTTAAGTATTTGTAAAACTATTTCGGTTGTGTATCGTAAGTCGTATGATTTTCACAAAACAAAGCACAAACTAACAATATTGTTGTTAATATTATGTAATAATGCTTTTTTGCTTGACTGACAGTTGTTACAGTTGCGACTTGCAGCGTCAAATGCAATAATACTGAAAACTGGAAATCGATGTTAATTCTTCCTAAACCAAAGACAAAATATTATGAAAAGTGTATAG
>JABASF010003441.1:0-10295 GCA_019776145.1 Harlomillsia oculata
CCAGCTCCAGTACATCAGAAATGGCACGTTCCAGCACTCAATTCATACTATTTTTCCCTCCATAGCAACTTCTTGCGATTCAACGATTTTAGACAAGCGACACGACACGACACGACACGATCACGTACCGCCAACAAAAATGAGACAAACCCGGACCCAGACAAACCTAACAAACAAAACAACTCAAACAAGTGGCCGCAGCACCAGAGACTACCTTACTTGGGGCTCGCTGGTCTGTGACAACCTGACAACGTGACAAGGGACAAGTTAGTGACAAACTACAGATTCCACCTCGTGCTCGTGCCGTAAGGTGCCGGAAAAAACTCGAAACATTTCAAATATACTTGCAATATTCTTGAATAATATGATAATGTGAAGAATGGTGTGGAAACGTAGCGTAGCAGATGTTCAATTAAACCTAAACGTACAATCCTTTCCGGCGTGGGTCGAATGTATATTCTTCGTAAAACGTTAAAACCCTTGCGGACAGCGTCCAATTGCGAACGAATCGTTACATTTTCGTAGAAAAGTAGTCGTTGTAGACATGCACTATGCACCCAAGACTATTGACGTAATCTTGGATTTTCTTTCTGGATTAATTCTAGAAATCCAAAAGGTTATTATTATTATTCTCTTGTGCAAAGTCGAGTTTAGGGCTGTTCTCAAAATAGAACTGACTAAACCATAATCCCCGGAAGGATTATTTGATGGATCTCGTCCTCTTTGGTCAACAAAGGCTGGGCTCTGGGCTACATATGTCTTCCTATTCCAAATTGCAATGTCCTTCTCCAGCGAAAATGAACAAGAATTCTGAAACTGAACCCGTTGTTGAAATCAGCAATAGTATGATCATACATATACCTGAATGGCTTCTCCCAGTAAAACCAATTTGCCAAAATGATGCAAAAAACGATTAGAAGAGTAAAGTAAAACCTATATGTGTAATTTTCCGCAACAATTGTTCCAACGGTGTAACAATGAAAAATAGTAGTACACCGTTACCAAAGAAAGATATATTGCATCCACAAGATTTGAGTACTTCATGTACACAAAAACGATGATGATATGATTTTGTTTTAAAATTGCATTTTTTCTAACCTGATGGGCATGAACGGTCATTATTCATGAGCGGAACCATGTTGAATAAGCTCGTGTAATGTTGGACAGCCATAAGAGCTCTGTGAGCTTTCCCTGCATCTTCGTTTACTTTCCACGTTGAATTCCAAACGTGTTTAAAAAAAATTCGACAACTGATGTTTCTGGTTTGCTTCTACACTACACATCATTGCTGGGTTATGAACAATGTTTAGATGATTGACATCGGCTCCGTTTTCGGGCATTTTGTAGCACAAAAGCACATTGTTAATTTGTCATATGTACGTTAGCAATGTTGTGAATTGGGGTGAAATGAAACGTGTGAATCAGGAAATGGTGCGTTTGTAGTCTTTTACTTGAATATGACTCATATAACGTGCAACTTCGAATTCAGATTGTTCACGGTACTTCCATGCTCCAGACGCAATTTCTGGAATCGGTTCTCGTATCCACTTTGGTTCTTCTCTTTCCGCATGGTACCACAAATATATGAAACCATTCATTTCTTTGATGTCTCACAATTTTATTTTTGCGAAATCGGGAGCTGTGTACGAATTACTGTTATTGACACTTTTAGTAGACTTTTTAAAAGCGCACTAACAAATCACGTATAATAAAGTAAATTACTCGTTTCAGAATAAAGAATATCTGTTAACTTCCCGTTTGTTCATCCATGAAATGCATTCGATACATTCTTTCCTGACTTTTTCACCAACGCTCAAATGTGCTAAATGTGCGGCAATTTGCGTCTGAAACGTAGATTTTCCCACTTTCTCCTCTCCACGCGACGAGATTGAGATCTAAATAAAGATGATTTCGTTATATTCGCACTGAAGACTGAACACAATTCTATTCAACTATTATGAAAGGATAATATAGAAAAGAAACTAGGACATTGATTTCTCTCACTGTCTGTCTCCTTCGAAAGCTCCTTTGATTCTAAAATAATAAACCATCCATTAAGATACACGAGAGGCAAGTCTCTCGTTTTTCGACTTCTCCTGAGAACGTTTATTGAATTTGAGCGAGTGCTTTCTTTTTCCATGGGATCTTCCTATTGACGTCGTCAAAGCCCAATTCGGTAAAATCCTATAGGGATTGCAGTTCATGAATAATGAATTCAATAATGACTTTCACACAGTCAAAAATGAACTTTCATATGATTTTATATACCCGGTACCAATCAAATGACTTTCAAAATAATACTATGTACCATAACTACAACCACAGGGAATCAGATACAACCACAGTGAAGAATAATGCATTCCATGTCAAAAACAACGAGATAAAAGTCACAGCCTCTTCTTTATAAAAGAAGACAGCTGCTTTGAAAGTGAAATTCCCATTGTTCTAAAATCGATTCCACCTTCTCACAAAGAAAGAGTCCAGTTCAAATTCATGTTTAGTGTAATAATCATTTACAATTGTCTTTATTGAGAAACTTTGCTATAAAATGCAGGTTAAAAACAAGAGCAGACAATGAGCAAAACACCCAATATTGTGCATACGAAGTGCAAAAACATAATGAGATCAAGAATGATTTTCCTACTGTGCAACTGTTATAGTGCGGTCATAAAGATGAAGTTGAAGTACAAGGTCAAAGCGTATGATCAGTTGACCACAGTCGATAAGCGTTATGGACAAAAATGTTCAATCTCGTGTGAATTAATTTTAGAAAACATAACATACAGGTGCAGAAAAGTTAATTAAATCAATCTCTGTCAATCAGCTCATTACATTTTTCAAGTCACTTTAGTCGATTAACCCTTTAAATTCTAAGGTTTTGTTACAGCATATAAATAATAATTTAAGGAATCTATGGCTTTGGGTACCAGCGAATTTTGATCATTGAATTGTTAACAAGGTAAAATCACAGAAATGTTATTACTTCATTTGACGAACAAGTAGACATTTCACTTCTTTGCAGTCTTCACAGTCCAAATGAAATGTTTCTGACAAGAAGCACATGTAACGTTATTGCATCCTGAAATTTTCTGACAGAGCACTCCGCATTTAGGACACTTCTGTGCCAACCGCTTTTCCACCAGTTTCTAACAAAATTATAGTGTGAGTCATTAATTCATTAGTTCATTACTAATCCGAGACGAGAAATAATGTAGAATAGTAAAGTAACTATATAAGATTAAATTTAATACCTCCATAGCCTTACGTCCCTTTTCCTCATCTTTGAGGTTCTGTACTACATCGATTTTATTCTTAAATTGATCACAAGTCCCAACGTGTTGGGCTTCACATTGGATACAGTTTCGGGCCTCGCAGATAGGGCATTCGAAAAACATTGCATCCGGGCCTGCAACTTCGCACCAACCTCGACAGTCTGGGGTGACACAATGGAACTTATCTTCTGTAAGCTTTTCGGCCGTATCGATGGACCGACGGAGAAAGCTTTCAAATTCATTGTTCGGAAGAATCTATAAGAGAATACCATAATATAGATTCAATTCCCATTTAATTACATATTCTTGAGATTTTTATTCAAACGGTTAACAATGCACTGTCTTCTTACTGCACGCAATTCTTTCTGCTGAATGACAGCCTGGCAAGAATTCTTGTCGAATGGATTATTAAGCGGGCATTTTATCTCGGGCTCATCTGAATGCTTCACGACATTTTTAATACAGTTGCTGATAACATAGAAAAACAAAATGAAAACTTATTATTATGAAGCATTTCCAAAAGGTTTACTTTATACATACGCACATGCATGAATAATCTTACTTGCAAATATTGTGTAAGCAGTCAAGCAACACGATTCCTTCATTTACATCCTCCGCACAAATTGGACACTCAAAAGGTGTAGTGGTGGAAACAACGCTCATGAGCTCCATGAGTTCGAATACATCAGCAGTCGTACCATTATCGGTCATGAATCCTTGAAAAGTGGTGAAAAATTGACCCACACCGCTTTTTCCCAGCTCATTTTTAAACGCTTTATCTTGTTCTTCTCCACTCATACCCTTACATTCATCAAGGAATTCTTGGTATCTTTCGCAGCTGATGTCCTCGTGTACAGCCTATACAAAACAAAATTAATTTACTTCTAACTACACAACTAAACTATAGACATAGACTTTGTCTTTACAAAAATGAGACACAAAACAGAAGACGATATACCTTGCAAGGAATGCAATTCATGGTATTACAAAGCGGACATACAAAGACACGTGGAGGATCACCCGTTTCATCCAGCAACGCTACGTACGAACAGGTCGGAGAAAGGCACGTAATTACAATGTCTTCATCATCATGGGTGAAAGCGCTCAGGCTTTCTCCAAGGTATTTTTCATACAGCTCCGAACTCAGAAACTTAAAAAGGGATCACAGAAATTCAATAAAATATTACATATACAGGATATACCCCTTCATGTACTTTAAAATGACAGAAATGATGAATATATAAAGTTACAATTTACCTGTTTCATTGCTCCATGTGACACGAAGCCAGAACATGCTTCAGATTCCCCACATGGGCACCTAATATCCTTTCCATGTGCACTTTCAACCAGTTCAGTCAGACATTCGCTAAGAAATCACAATGTCACATTAAATGCAAACCAAGTTCACAGTTCACATGCATTTGGTATCAATCACACAGATTTTTATTAATAAAATTACCGACATAGGACGTGTATACACTTCTCCATATAAATTGCGTCATTATCTTCAAGCAGCACAGTGCATCTTGAACACGGGGAAAGTCGGGAAGGAGAAACCGACTCAACTGTTTCCTGAAAAACAATATAGTGAAATGTATATATAATATAATATAATATAATATATATAACAATATATAATGAAAAACATTATAGTAATACATATACATTAAACCCATACTGAATAATTTTCAGTGACATTAATACAAAAACTGTTTTTCAAAGTTATTCATTTACCTTTGTCTTTTTCGCAGCTGAACCCTCGCTGGAACTGCTACGCTTTCCCGGTGTTTTGCCTTGGTCAGTCATGTTCCAATTCCAATATCCAAATGAATACTTATAATCTGTCGACCAAAATGGAACTATGAAGATCAGTAAATGGACTGAATCATTATTGTTACTTTTTTGTAACACTCTCAACTGCACACGCAGCTGGAACAATACGAATCCAACTTTCCAACCAACAAACAAGACCCATCAGGATTACTGTGACATTGTGTCAATGCTAAACATTCGCATGCTAAAAACAACCAAGACAACTCATGTCACCTCACGTTTTCTCCTTAGTTTATTCATATGCCTATGCATTACGAAACGCAGCAATGATGAGACTGAACACTGAACTACACAAGTACACAACACAACACAAAGGCAAGGCCCGCTCGACCGTTGCGCGCGTTTTTCATATTCTTTTCATTCATTTCTCTTTTTCTTCGTAATAAAAACAAGTTGCAAAGCAGCTGAGTTTTATGAGTTATCAGTTATCAGTTATCGTTGACATTAAGACCTCCGAGGAAACACGGGATTGTAATAAATTATTCTCATTTGACACTTTTGGATCAAACAATACGTAATAGTTAATTTGCATTGTTCGTCTCCGTTAACGTTTCAAAAAACTTTCGTCCCCTCCCCGCGTGAAACGTCAATCATACGACAATGTTGTAGTGTCACAAACAAGCTTCACGTCACAAGAGAATAATAGTTTTCGTTCATTTTCTGTGTTTTAAGGTTTTAATCAGTTCTGTTTCAGGTTCTTGTGATCAGATAAACTATAAGATTTGATTTTTGTGTTCCTTATGTCCTCATCCTTCTAAAAGTCGCATAAAAAGTCAAGCAGGTTGTTCGTTAAATGTCTACAATGAATAAGAGGAAGAGGAAAGGTTCTTCGGAATATGTTAGACAAATTGAAGGTACTGTAAATTGTTATCATGATTGCTATGTTTTAATGTTGTGTGTAGTTTATAAAGTTTAATCCATTTACTTTGTATGTTTTAGATCTCACGAGGAGTTTACGTTCAGCAAGAGGAAAATGTGATTTTAAAGCAATGGCAAACATTCATAATCAAATAGGGAATTTGTATCGTTTCATGGGTAATTATGAAGAAGCTCTTGAGAATCATCAGGTGATGTATTGTTTTGTTCTTTTGATGTGTCAGTTGCTTGGTTTGACAATAATAGTAGAAATAAAGCTTGACAGTCTCATTAAAGACTGTGGTTTTTTACAATTTATTATAGGAAGAAGTGGAGCTGAGTCAAAAGTTGACTGGGAGAGACCGGATTGGTTTGGCTGTTGCTTATCGAAATCTTGGTGAAGTTTATATTGACATGAAGGAGGAATTTAAAGCAATTCCACATATCAAGAAGTATTTGAGTATGTTACGTTAATCATTTCATTTAATTATTGTCATTGTAGTGGTTTGGTATTTGAATTTTAAAAGAACTTCCCTTGTTACTTGTATAGAAATCGCCCAAGAAGAAGGTAATTTGGTGGAGGAACAACGAGCTCACATTACACTTGGAAGAATGTATTTATCCATGGCTGACAATGATGACGACGACGGAGAAGAGCATACTTCGTTTGATCGAGAACATTGTTTGAATAATGCAGAAAAAGAATTTCATAAAGGATATAATATTCTTGATGAACATGAGTAAGCCATATGTAAGCTTAAAGTAGTGTATTGTTCAGTATGGCACAATTCATGCATTATATTTCGTTAAAACTGTGTGAAACAGATTGCGAAGTCAGTTACGTGAAAGAGACGTCGAGGAAATGAGGTGTGGAGCTTGTCAAAATATTGGTATTTGTCTTGATTTAAAGGAGAAGTGGACTGAAAGTGCACAATGGTTGTCGAAGGTTAGTTCTCATTTGGCTTAACGGCGAATGCTTTATTGAATTCGTACAAGGTGTAACAATGTCTGTTATAATCTTATTATAATACAGGCTGTTGATGTTGGAAAAACGAATGACTTTCATGAGTATTTGCATCCTTCGTGTTGTGCTTTAAGTTCCGTGTTCACAAAGTTAAAGAAACACAAAGAAGCTCGCCGAGCTGTACAGGAGGGCTTGAAATCTGCCAAGGCGTTAGGAAATTCTAATATGGAAATGGAATGTATTTTGCAAGATGCTAAAATTTTATTTTTATTCGACGATGGAAGTGGTTTGGAAGCAGGCAAAAAGATTCTTAAGCGATTACGAAAGCGGATACTAACTCAGAATTCAGCTAGAGCGTTTCTGGATGAGTTGGATCCTTTGCTCAAAGCAGGTAAATGACCATTTGAAAAGCCTCAAAATTCAAAACAGCAGCAAGTGTACCTTGTAAATAGTGGATTTAATTTTATATTTAAAATTATATGCGTTGTAAGAATTCGGAACTAAAATAAGGTTTGTATTTCTGAGAAACAGCAGTAAGCATTTGTGCTAAGGAAGACGAAGTGTATTCTACTCCCCAGACCGATCACAATAGATTAATGGAATTACACGAGTCACTAGGAGATAATTATGCATCATTAAATAATTTTTCGGTAGCTGCCAAGCATTATGAAGACAGTATTAAGGTAATGGATGTACAATTTATAGATATTTTAACGTTTAAATTATTTTCTCAAAAAAGTTATGCTGATGTGTTTGCGATTCAGTTTGCTCAACTCACAAAAGTTACTGAGAAGAAAATGTCTCGTCTCTATTATTCCCTGGCTGCTACTTATAAAGACAATTGTGAATGGGAAAATGCTGTTAAATATTTCCGTAAGGAGATTGAGTTTCATGAAGAAAATGTCGTTGAAGTTCGTTTTCAAATTATCACATATAAATGTAGAAGTTCATTAATTTTGTGCGTATTCTTATCAATAAGATCAACCAAACGTTTGTATTCTAATTTAGGCATTTCGAACACAAACAAACATAACACTAAGTTTGGAAAAGGTGAACAAATACCGGACTGAGGAACTGCAACAAGAGCATCAAAAGGCAATTGCGTTGGCCAAAAAAACTGGAAATCCTAAGTGTGAACTAACTGCTTACAACAATTTAGGATTGTATCTAAAAAGTATTGGGCATACAGAGGAGTCGGAAAAAATGCTATCTAAGGTAGCCGAAATTAAAACGGTTCACAATTTAGAGGACTTGGATGATCCGGAAGGAGAATCACAAGATATTCTAGACGATGACGATGTGGATTTAGACAATTTATCATGTATGATTAATTCATTAATGATTACATTGAATCATTTCAAACTACCGTTGTCGCTTATCGCTTTCTGTTCACATCTTACGTATTGTCGCAGAGGCTATTGTAACGGAATTGGAGATTAATAGTAGGTATATTACTATAGCTGATGATGAAAGTGATGTGGAAGAGGACAACCCGGATCGAAAGCCAAATAATGAGGTTGGTGGTAAACGCAAGAAAGCTGTTAAAGTGAATGAAGTTGGCGAAACCAAGTTACACGTTGCCGCTAAGAAAGGAGATTTAAAAGCAGTTCGCCGCTTGTTACGACAGGTAGGTTCACGGTTGGCATTATCGTACGCGGCTAATAATTATTAATAGCTGAGTATCGTAATTTATGGAATTTCACTTTCTAGGGACACGAAGTTAATCCACGAGATTCGGCGGGTTGGCTTCCAATTCACGAAGCGTGCAATTTTGGACATAGCGAATGCGTTGTTGAACTTCTGAAAAATGGAGCTTGGATGAATGATCCTGGAGGAGAAAAGTGTGAACAAGTAACACCATTACATGACGCCGCAGTGAATGGTCATTTTGAAGTTGTTCAAGTACTTCTTGATCACGGAAGCAACGTATTGGCCAAGGACAGCTCGAGGAACTATCCAATTGACTCGTTGATAGACTTTAAGGAACGATATGATGGTCCTATGGACGAAGCATGCTTAGCACAATATAATAAGTTGTATAATCATATCGTTTCTCTCATGGAGCAACGAGGAAAACGTTATTCTCGGAAAACTAAGAAGACTAAAAAACCTCAGGATGAGCCCAACACAGTTTTTTCCTTATCCGGTATTGGCGAAGATGCTATTCCAGTAAGGATTACAATAGACGACTTTGATCCCGATGATGGCGATGCAGCTGTAGACATGTACAGCGAAACAATCAAATCCTTAAGAAATCGTAAGAATAAAAGTAGACCGAAAGATTTTTCCCGGCGAGATAATCCAATTATGTCCGTACCAGAAGCATTAATACCCGAAAGCCAAAATGTTGTAGAGGATTGGCTCCTAGAAGACATTCCAAAGGCGTCCACATCCAGTAAAAGAAAACGTGATCCATTTGATGATGTTCCATTAAAAGATAACGCACCTACTCGAAGGAAAAAAGATACAAAAAGACGCCCTCGTGATTCGGTTGTATCAAATAACGAACTTTCACCTTTACGGTTTAATGTTGAAGATGTGATGCATTCATCACCAACAAATGACACTATCGTTAGAAGTCAATCTGGCCGTAGTTCCTTACAAGATCTTTCAGATGAAGATAGCAACCCGAGAAGCGATATAGCCGACAGTGGCGATGACTTTAGTATTATATCCATAAAGAGGCCAAAGTCCAACGAAGGTGTCTTTCATTCGAAGTCCTCGTCATTATCAAAGCAGCCAAAAGCTCGAGTAGTACAGACTCGACTTCCGTTTAAAATTGTTTCTGCTAAAACAGCCATAAACGTCTCTTCAGATTCCGACTCTCCCTCACCCCCCAGAGCTTCAACTTCTAGAGGTTTCCAACGTAGTAATACTACGACAAACAGATGTGATGGGAATAGAAAGCCGTTGGTTGCTGCAGGAATTAGACTCAAAATACATGTAATGGAGCATGTACTACTTGTTCCCATCGACCAAGAGCACATGAACGCAACTATTGATTGGCTATGTCAAGAATGTTCTACTAGATATTTTAGGTAGTAAAATTAGAGAATATTGTATACTATAGTGTGAAAATGTGCAATTTGCATGAGGTTATTATGACTTTGTTTTGTAGGAGTCATGGAGTGCGACCAATACTGACACTAAGCACAATGGATGGTGCCTTATTATCGGCCGAAGATACTGTTTATTTATCAATTGGCACTGAAACCGAACTTCTGGCGAACGTTAAAAGCTTTGATTTGCCCCCGATTCAACAACGATTTAAGACTGCCTGTGTTGAAGCCGGCATTAGCTGTAGGGTGCTTACGTTTAGATTTGCGTTACTATTGTAATGTTTACTTTAATAATAAAATAATAATATCATT
>JABASF010003442.1:0-10283 GCA_019776145.1 Harlomillsia oculata
TCTGTTGTTGCCAAATTCCGTTTATGGAATGCTTATACAAAGAATTTGCCTAATTAGATATATCATGTTACGTAAAAAAAATCCGCAAACTGAGATGAGGAGGAATCAAGTTTGCGGAGGTGTTAACATTTTTTGCACTAGTGGAACCATATTTTCATAGAATTTGAATACGATAGCTAGAGGTTTTAATGAATAATACGGTTAATTGAGTTTGTTTATCGGATTAAAAAATGTATTCACTTTCAATAAATAACAGTGAAGGGGCAGGAAGAAGCGAAATGCCGGTACAGGAACGTTCATTAAGACACAATGCCATTTATTTGTGTGATAAGTATTTTTGTAGCGGATGACAAGATTTTTATAAACTCTTTTTTTTTCATTTTCAATGACCTATGTATTACAATTTTACAATTACAAATGTTTGTTATCTACAGTCAGAATGTCAGAAATTGCTTTATCTTACAATGTTTCAGTCTTTCATCGTTACAACTTGAAAGTAAAACAGGCTGACTTGTACTTCGTCGGTCCTAATTTTGTGCGTGTGCCTCCGATGTTGAAGTACACAATTCGACATTCGACATCCACACTTTGTTCACGTAAGTAGATTAGTGGCACTTTGAAAATGAGTGTAATAGTAAAACGCGCATTGAAATTGTAATAGGTCATTGAAAATGAAAAAAAAAGAGTTTATAAAAATCTTGTCATCCGCTACAAAAATACTTATCACACAAATAAATGGCATTGTGCCTTAATGAACGTTCCTGTACCGGCTTTTCGCTTCTTCCTACCCCTTCACTGTTATTTATTGAAAGTGAATACATTTTTTAATTCGATAAACAAACTCAATTAACCGCATTATTCATTAAAACCTCTAGCTATCGTATTCAAATTCTATGAAAATATGGTTCCACTAGTGCAAAAAATGTGAACACCTCCGCAAACTTGATTCCTCCTCATCTCAGTTTGCGAATTTTTTTACGTAACATGATATATCTAATTAGGCAAATTCTTTGTATAAGCATTCCATAAACGGAATTTGGCAACAACAGATGTGATACTAACTGCTTAAACATGCAAAGTACTAAGTAAGATAAGTGCACTTGACATTGTACAAGTTCGGCGGTTATTTCCGAAGATGGTATAATCGTATAATGTCCCTTTAGTCCAATTCCAAGTACTTTCCACGAGACTTTTCACACGGGTTTTAACTTTTGACCAATGGAATTTTTTCAAAAATTCTTCTTCCGTATTCCGCTCGGTCTCTTCTCTTTCCCTGCGAAGTTGGTGGTATGATCGGCAGTATTGTTAAATTTATCCCAGTCCAAATTGCCCCAAAAAGGTCAGCGTCCCAAAAAATAATTCTCAGTTCTCATGCATTTATTGTAACCACGGGCATTTTAAGATCCGATCCGTATATCCATGCCTGAAATGACAGGAAAAAATGAGGATACCTTCGTAATAGTGAGAAAAAGGATGAATTTGTAATGGTAGTGTGTGAGGTTTGGTTAGCTGGCTTGAGAGAAGACAAGATAGGTTTCTTGGTACAGGTAAACTGCAATGCATTGAAGATTGAACAGAATCATCTTCTCCTTTTCTTCACAGGTACTGCTTATACTAAAGTGTTTGAAAAGTAAGACCTTAAGCTTCGTCACGTCAAGACATCGCATCCTCAGGGTGCATTCTCGTGTAGGAGTCCACTTGTTGGGCTTCTATAGTTTGTGTGAGTACATGCTTTACAGCTTCCTTAGCCGCACTCAGTCTCAGTCCGTCTCTCAACCTGATCACGTCCGTTTATACCTGTCTCAAAAGGTGTCAACATGTGATCTCACATTGCTCCGGTTGAGTTTTTCCAAACGTTGTTAGCAATAATGCTTATTATTTAAACGATTTTATCCCCGGAATATTCAGCCCTTGTCTTTCAAACAAGTTCATTCTCCTGGACAGTACCTGGAAAAACTAGTGATTCATTTTCATGGACAATGGTGAAATGAAACGTCCGCCTCAGTTTTGAACATATAAGCTTGGTTGATTCTACTGGTGGAAACTATTGTGTGACAGTGATAAAACATGGAAGTGAAATTCAGAAACTGTTGCCTTATTCCAGGATAAGGGACAAGGGACAGCGTGTTTAATTAAAGCCGGGATTCTAATTTTAGAAAGTGTTTTTGTGTATTTTTGAAAAGAAGCTGACCTAACCAAGATGTATAGTCATAACAAACGGATGCTCCCGAGTAGGAAGGTAAGCCAAGTTTATGATTTTTTGAATTTTTTTTTTACATGCATGGGCATGTTTGTCCAGAAGGATGTGACTTTTTTGGAGAGCCCTTGGTTTGCATAAAATCGTGGAGTTTATTAGCTTAATTTGGCAAGTGCACAATGTTAATGAGAGTTGTAATGATGCATAGAAATTATTATAGGTAAAATTACCTCAATTAACTGCAGGAAGTTGCAAAAAGTGCTTAATTTAACTTAAGGGGTAGACGGATAGAGTGTATAAGGATAAGATGGTTGGTTTGTCGGTTAGTAATAAGATTTTTTAGAAGGATAAGCTAAAAAAGACAGCATGTGCAGAAATTGAAGATGCGCATGTTTGTGACTTTGGAAGGGGCATTCAATCTTGAAAACGTAGTATGAATTCATGACTTGTTCGTGAGAAACGGCAAAGGAAGATGCGCCTCGTCCAACCAGTTTATTCTTACCTGCGTAACCTTGTGAAGATCCAAAAAGTGACGATGAAACAAAGTCGACTTGATTAAGAGTAAGAGTAAAGAGGATTTGGAAAAAAATAAGTTGTCAGGAAGAAAAAAAATAGCAAATGGGCATCATTCTCGCATGTGTGGTTAAAATGGCTTAGTTGTATCATAACACGATTTTCCTATCAAAGATAGCAGCTTATCAGACCTCTGGAGAATTAGACGATTTTTTGAGTTAAGATTTTTCTGATCCCATTTCGGCTCAAGTTTCACTGGACTCAAACCCAACACGCAAAATATGATGACACCTCATCCCTTAAAAAAATTCAAAAGGAGATCAACATCATCGTTGGCGAAACTGCCAAATTGGATGATACACAAAAGCCTACAAGGATGATGATGCTTTTGGAAGATGCTCTGCAGGCGGTAGTTAAAACCTCTCCAGAATGCCAATGATCATTTTAGCAAATTTTTTTCACTGATATCCTCAAGGCTATGAGCTTTGGCAATATATAGAATTGAATTGAATTCTAACATTGCACACGACGATGATGAATGAAAATCACAATTCACAATAGGCTTCGTTTCTTGCTCTCTTCATCATCAGGGATTGAAGAGGATGATGCTTCGTGATTGTTACAATTTTTCTTTTATATTCTATGAGTTTATCAGTAGTCACACGACGACTTATGCTTTGCAATTTTTCCACGCGTTCAATTGTGATCATATGCGTGGGATACGATGACTTTTGTTCTTCTTCATCTCCCTCAAAAGATTCCTGGGGCGAAACAAATACAGGCGTCAGGATCGTCCACATCGTGGTCAAAAAACACTACTAGTTGAGTCGTTGAGTGTGTTGATGATGATGAACCAAGTCCAGATCGTCAGGATAAGCAGTGGTGATTCACACAGTCATCCAGTTCCAGTTTTTGTTGTCCGGTCTTTTGTGGTTGTGTGGCATCTTTGGCATGTACACACCTTGTGTAATAGACATCGATCAATTCGCTTGTGCAGACTTGAGCAACCCGCCTCTTTGCACGCCTGAATGAACTTCTAATTGATATCAGATTTTCACGCAGCTAGTCTCATACCTCATACCTCATCGCTTTAAAAAGACTCCACATTTCCATTTAGACCGATTTTTCCTGCAAACAACTTTTATGTGTCTCATCTCTTATCATTTTTATTCTATTCATCATTTCAAGAACCTTTTTATAATGTCATATAAAAAATATTAATTTGCTAATTTGTGCGCTTACGCACCACAACCCAGGAGCTCCAAAGGTTAGGAAAACTACACATAACAAAAACTTGTGGTTGTGGGTTTGTTAATTGACATTTTAAAAGACAAGTCAAAAGTCCAAATGAAACATTGAAAACTCGATTCTTTATCATGAGAGAGCAGTTCAATTGTCTTCCAAAAACATTTGTTACACAAAACACAAATTCCCATTACCTCATTCGTAATGCATCACCAAAAATGATGGACGAATTATCCTGGTGCTCCAGGCTGTTCAGGTTAAAACTCACTTGGTTAGTGGTGAATGTTGTGAATTTCGGTTTGTAATATCATTTTGTCAGTTTGACCGATACATCTTTTAAGACAAAGTCAGTAGAGTCCGTCAACTCGCTTTTCTGCATTGTTTTAAGAATGAAAACGAGTTAATGAAAGTTGTGTTGCAAGTTTGCAAGCTCCTAATGTTACTAATGCACTGTGAAGTGCATGTGCGGTCTTCTTCCTCTCCCATTCACGAGTGCAAGTGAACATTAGTATAATAGTATAACGCATGCTGCCAATGCTTCGATACATTTCGTCTGCACTTGAACTTGTTGTGTTCTTGATCTTGCATCACGAAACGAAGAAGACCTGACATCCTGTTTTATTTACAGCTTAAGGAATTCGTCTCAAATGGATTGTTTGCAGATCACGGCACTCAGATAAAGACCAACTTCAAAGTCATTCTTGCAGTACCTTAGATTAGATACCTCAGGGTAAAAAAACGATACTTTGCGTTTCTGTGAGCAAAAAAGAACATCTTATTAAAAACAATTCTTGATGTTCCCACTGCATTGCATTACAACCATCAAATAAAGGCACACAGACCCACAAATGAGCACAAATTTGCCAAATTCTGACATCCCTATGGACGTCGTAAACTATGCAACACGCATTTGACCCTTCAACCATCATTTCCCATAAAGATACGTCGCAACTTTATTTGCATCTCTTACAAATCTCTTACTTGGAACACTAAAATGCTGTTAGTTCTTGAACCAAGGTAAAAGATAAAGATGTTCTTCAAAGACAGGGCACGTTACGAAGATATTGCGAATCTTTTGGTCTCATCGTTTTTCAGAACGTCATTGATGATGCGTAAAAGCAAATATTACTACATTTGCCATGAAACAATGACAAACCCGCCCCAAAACGATACCAACTACAGCGTTTATTCCGAATTTTACTATTGTGGGATTGTGACTCTGACCTCTAAATCTGGGAAATCTGAATAACAACACCAAAATGATGACTCAACAGTACACATTAAAGCAGTTTATGGATCAGTCTGTAAAATCAATTTGCAGTGATCTTTCTCTAGTGCGTACTAAAAAAATATTTAAACTTTCAGTACCGTGTATCACTGCATTTACAGATTGCATGCACAAAGAGACATCATTAGATTTATACGATACTGTAATATACTTACTTTGTGACTAATAGTGTATATGATGGTAATGCTAAAGCAACTTCTCAATGCGTTAATTCCACCCGCGTGGTCATACTGTGTTTTATGACTATCAATTGTGGCAAAATGTATCCCTGAACATAATGCAATAAACGAATCAGCATGAGCCCGTGAGCCTGAAGGATAAACCATGTCATTTATTTGCAATCAACGCTGAAGGCACGAGAAGGCACGTTTGCAGATTTTTGCCATAGGACTTATGCTTTGACGATGCGATGATGTTGACGTCGTATTTTTTGTGTGTATGGAGCGATCGTGTCTCTGACCAGACGTTCCAAATGAGCTCTGCTCTTGAATATCTTTTGAGGATGATGCTTCCTTGCAGTTTTTGATCCACACGACAATTATGCAGAAAAGAAAGGAAGAGTTCCGGAACATGATAATAGCACATTGCACACACACGGCAAAGAGCATGCGAGACCAAGCCACATTATTCATGTTGCTTATCACAGTGTCGTAAAAACTGCATTTTCTTCTTCTTGCACCGTCACACCTTTAGGGTAACTTTTTTTTAGTTTTGACGATACGAGATACGATGCTGCTTCTGCTGTCTTTCTTTTGCAGTCTTTGACTCCTTTCGTGAGACACGACGCGGGTAATGCACTGTCTGTAATGTGGTCAGCCCACACCGAAAATCTGCTTGAGTACCTTTAGGGTGGGCCAACTGGCATTTTCATGTGCAAATTGCATGTAATTGTAGTGTATTTTTAAACGAAAAAAAAGATGTTTGCTTGTCAATGAACGGCTGAGCATTGTGTGCTTTACGATTAATGAAGATTTTTGAATTTTGAAAAACGTAATTGTTTTGCTATGATGATAGCTTTAAAGGACTAATCTTAGCTGTTCAAAGTCACGCATCATCCACCTTTTTTAAGCTCCTGGAAGAAGGCATACTAATTATACTTTTTGTGCTACCTTTTCACATGGGACGAAAAAATGTTTCAATTATTAAATGTAAATTAACATTTTGGTGTGGATTTCATGCTTTTCAAAGCCAACGCCTTAGTGTACACATATATTAGATTGTGCAAAAATGTACTTTCATTTCGGTCCAGTTCCTTGACGTTTTAATCCAGGGTTTTTGACCTCTGGAGAGACTAAATTGTCTCAACTTGTCAGGTGCTTACAAACTAGCACTAACGAATAACCAAGTCCATTATCATCGTCTTGTCTCGTGTATCGTGCATGAGATCTCCTATAGTCATTTACCCTAAACGTCTCATCGTCAGCAGACAGAGATTATACCTTGTTCTATCTAATCGACCTAATCGTTAACAATTAGTTTAACTTGAACTTGGACTCTAGCCAGTTTGTCATATCTGACAGTAAAGAGTATTACGAAAAAAAGGCATAGTTGTGGCTTAGTGTAGTTGCAGTATAGAGCATAGTAGTCACATTATTTAAAAATTACGTTTGAAATTCCAATTGATGATGCCTGAAGGAGTCAAAGCGGATTATAATCTAGCATTAAAAGCAACATTATTGAAACATTTCAGTTTGAATGTGCATGTGGAGTTGTACAAGATTACATACACTTTATTTATTAACATCTTTTCCTACGAAAACGTGCTTGGTTTATGTTGATGCTCAAACGAAGACGTCATAGAAAAATGTCTGACTGACAAGCTTTGTCAATCCAAGTCCCCGTCGGCGTAATTGTTGAGATGAACTTGAAAAGTTCAGGAGGTTAAGGTCTTCCAGTTGTAATTGTTGTAATTCGAGAGACGTCACACAGAGTTCAAGATCAGTTTGCGGTCGAAAGGGTTGAGTTTTGAACGAACCCATTGAATGTGTCAACCCTTACAACTTTACAACCCTTTACTACCAGATTCCAGGTGAAGCATAAAAGATGTCAACAAACGTGATTTTTGGGAACTTCGTTCGGCTGGAATTTCCATATTTGTTGACTTCCCCTGCAATGGCTTTTCCAGCAAAAAAATGTACAGTTGCTTCAACAATGGATTGAATAGGTCGTGGTTTTTGATATGAATCGTCTCGTCCGCTGCTTCGCCGTCCTCCGTGCGTGAAGGTTCATTATTATAGGTTTTTAAGAAAAGTAGAGACGTGTAAAAACAACACACACACATCGTTAGTCGTGTATGTAACCATGATACAAAAAAGTTGGACTTTATAAAATGACTCCAGCAAAGGCCAAGGACGTTCATTTGGTTTTCTCCCCTTGTTCAGGTGTATGACGCACGTTTAACGATGTGTAAAACGAGACCTTCCACAATATTTAAACGTGAAAGGGCTCCCTGGAAAGAAAAAGGGTCTTTCCTCTTCAGTCTTCACTTCCTACAAATATAAAAAGGATGCGAAAGACACTTGAGCGAACGGTACTTTAGCTTAGAAAACACTCATTAGAATGATGAATGATGAAGAGTCCCGTATTTCCTCATTTTTCATCTTTATTAAAGTATACATTAGGAAGACAAATTGTTAAAACATTCTTGGAAAATTTCATAATCTTTTTTCGTTGCATTTTGCATTTACAAGTTCAAGGACGGTGGAATCTGGAAAAAGAAGATCTACTTGTAATGTAATGTTGTAATGAACCAAAATGGGCAAAATGAGCCAAAAGAATTTTGTGACGTGGGTGTCGATTAATTGTACTGGTACACCATAAACCTTGACAGGCCCACCTGCCATGCAAAATCATTATTGCTACAAGATTTTAGATCTGTGGTGATAACAAAACGACATTTATTTTTGGTCAAATGGCTCAAAATATTATTTTGAGATGTGTTTTTTTTATTTGTTTGGTATTGTTGTCAGTACAATTTGAGTAAACTTGTTTATTGGGCAATTCAAACATTCAAATCCAGAATTGAAACAGGAACACTTTTATGACGTATTATGAAACTTAATCACACACACCTCGCATTGACATTGAAGGCCACCAAAAATGTAATAAATGTCATATTCAAATTATGTCATAGACACCTTAAGTTTTTTATTCGTTGACAAAGTATCAATACCACCCATGATTTAATGACACGCAAGTAAAACACATGAAAAAGTTCTTTTGTTTGAGTGGTTTTGCTTGCTAGTCGCAGTTTAAAAAAATATGATTAAAAAATTATTATGATGGCATTTGGCTTTCATGTCAAGACTCCTCTTTTGCTCAGATAATTTTGTTCATTGCTGTTGCATCTAAAGGAGGACGATGGAAGCTCATCTGAAGGCCACGAAGGAAGAAGATGCATTGTTATTGATGAATATTGTAATGTAGTAGACATGTCTGTGTTCTGAGAGCGCCTTGTAGGTTAGTTAATTGTTGGGATGTTACATTGTTGACTCAACATGGGAATCATAACTTGGAAAAGTAATAGTGTGTAATGGATACAGCAATATGATGTTGATTAAACAACCACAAAAGGATGAGGCCGAAACAATCCGATGATCCCTTATGTTTGTATCGTATCAGCTTGTGCTGCATTTTTCGACAATGTTCTTCAAAACCAAAATCTCATCGTCACGAAGTGACTGCTTGAGTGACGCGTCATGGTCTCTTGTCGCACTTCAAAATCATTTTTACACTTGGAATTGATGGACTTCGACTTCAGAATCCAAAAATTGTCATTCTTACTTTAAAGTGAACGGTCATATACGAGTTTATTCAAATTATGCATACGACCACAAAAACTGCAAATATTGAATTTGGTGGCGAATTATTTATTATTTATTTTCAGTTTTTGTGGATCTCATGATTTTGATTTACCACAATAAGCTCTGAAGTCTGAAGCTTCTCAAGCTTCTCAAACTGAGTTCTTGTGATCATTTTTTATTGGTTGCGCTTTAGGATCAATTTCAGAGTAAACTGATTCTCTGTATAAGTGTTTACACACCTTTCATATTTAATAACCATAAAAAAGTAATATAACCTTTTTGTCGTTTTTGGACGTTAAGTGAGTTCCTTATTACTTTTCATCTGCCGGTAGTTGTGCTTGTAACGTGTTTCCAATGCCATTTGTATTTACATTAGGATTTGTGCTTATACTTGTTTACAAACCAAGTAGTTGAATGTTGCAAAAGAATGTTAGTAGATACACAGAGAAACGGGAGTACAGTAGAACGAGCGATGATTTTTTGAAGAAGGTCACTTTTCATAGCATCTATTCAAAAACTCAGACATGATTACATGGTATGTTACTGCTTTGCATAAATAAAGGAAGGGACCACAAAAGCATTGTTGAAATTTTTTGGTGATTTTTGGCCACATTTTATGCCAAATTAAGCGAATAATAAACACAATAATAAGTGTTGTAGGTTGGAAATGGCAACGTAATGTTCTACTTGATAGTAGCATGTGATGATGTTCAAAATTGATGGTAGCTCTATGTATGTTTAGACAAGACAACATTGTTTAAAGATGCAGGTGGCCTTTGTGGCGGACGACATGTAATGTAAGATGTAAATGCACTAAAAATGCATTGTTGTGCTAGTACTAAACATCGTTGCTGAAGAACGTCCAAAAACTACCAAGTAGCCAGTGACGAAGTCATTATTTATGAAGCACCGAAGAACACGTGCGCCGAAACATTCGTGAAGTTGAAGATCGCACATCTAACGCTCTTTTCAAGACACACAGACATGTACGATGTACGGCATCCTGCAAATATCATCCTTATTGAGTAATCAGTAATTTTTGATGGACAGAGTTAGATTTTTACCTTGTGTTGTCCCTTGTCTGGAAATCGAATGGTCGTTTTGCTACTTGTTCATATTCATCGTGCTGTGGTGTGGTTCAGAACATGCAATCAAAGCTGTCATGTCTTTCAAAATCAAAACTTACCACCTTTTTGTTTGATCAAGCAAAAAGTACACGATTGATGATGAAAAGTAA
>JABASF010003443.1:0-10280 GCA_019776145.1 Harlomillsia oculata
ATATACGGAGGAAACTTGTTAGGTGATAACTGATAAGTGATAATGATTCTGATACACGTCTTATAGGTTTGTTTACTGAACCTTTCTGATTTCCTATATCCAGATGATTCAGTTTAGTGTGTCGTCGTTTCTATTTCTTTCCCCTTGTCACGATTCAAGTTAGATTTGCTTTTCGAAGGTAAGTTCATTTTTGTTGCGATTTTGAATTCTTACAGTTTATGTTGATTTATCCAAGTATCGGCTTTTTAATCTATGCCAATCATTTTTTCACAGATATCGTGCAATCAGTATCAAAATGATCCTGTGCAAAGTCTGTGGAATTAGAAATTTAGTCAGTACCCGACAAATTATTGGATCAAGATTCCTGGACAATTTACAGTTACAAGTGTTGAAGACACCTCCGAGAAGAGAATATTTAAATACCAATCGCAAAACGCATCAGTCTGGACAACCACAGCTTCATCGATATTATCCTGCTGTCGTCGGAAATGCCAATGAATCGTCATCAGCATCAGTAAGCTTTAAAAAATGAATTATTGGTTTTTGATATACTTTTATATTAATCGTGTTGTACATCCGCGTAACAACTGATCAACGGTTTGTTGCGTCCATTTATAGATTCCGAAAGTATTATCGTTGCCAGAAAAACTTGTTAGTATAGCTCCAGAATATTGGAAACCCTATTTGTACTTATCAAGAATGCATAAGCCTATTGGTAAGTTTAATACCAGTATATTATATTTTGTTAAATTTCCAAACAAAAGCACTTCTGTTCATTGTATTCACAGGAACGTGGTTGCTCTTCTATCCGTGCATGTGGGGACTTGTAGCTGGATCCCAAGGTTTTCCGGATTTGACACTCTTGACCTTATTTGGATTAGGATCGTTTATTATGAGAGGAGCCGGTTGTGCTATTAATGATATGTGGGATCGGAACATTGATTCAAAGGTAAATGGAACTCTATTATATGTTGACTGTCTTTCGTTAATCTACGGAATGAAATTGAAAGTGATTATAATTGCGACAATACAGGTTAAGCGTACGGTGGACCGTCCCCTCGCTTCGGGTCAAATTCGTATGCGTCATGCGACTGCATGGCTTGGAGTTCAACTGAGTTTGGCGTTTGCAATTCTTTTTCAGCTCAATGCACCTTGTTTTATTATTGGAGTAGGATCACTAGGTAATGTTCAAAGCTGATACAATCATTCAATATCATGAAACAATGAAACACATTAATTGTTTTTGTGTTCTAAACAGCAATGGTCATTGTATATCCTTTGGCTAAACGAATTACAAACTGGCCGCAAGCAGTTCTAGGTCTTACATTTAATACAGGTGCAATAATGGGATTCACTGCTGCACAGACTAGTCAGTTGGGTTATTTGACTTTCCCGTGGATTAATGGAATGTGCTTGTCACTGTACCTTGCTGGGATTTCGTGGACACTCATATATGACACGATTTATGCACATCAGGTTGAATAGCAGTCATGTCATGATGAAGTTTTGTTTTAATGAATGTTGTCTTAAATTGGTTCTTCTTTTGTATTCTTTTCTAGGATCGGGAGGACGATGCTCTCCTAGGACTTGGTTCGACTGCTAGGCGATTTGGGGACAATACCAAACTATGGCTGAGTGGCTTTGGAATTAGCATGATCTCTTGTTTGACAGCAGCAGGCCATTTCGGTGGACTCCATTGGCCATATTTTGTGAGCGTTGGGGCTAGCGCAGCCCATATAGCTTGGCAGGTTGGTATTATTCTTTAATAAAAAATGTTAAACTTGTTACTTCCAAACGAAGACAATTTTTTGTGCAATTCCATTACTCTCTTGTTTATTCCAGTTAAAAACTTTGAACATTAACGACCACCAAAACTGCGCTAGACGATTTACAGCCAATCAACATTTGGGATTGTTCATTGCGTTTGGACTGTTGGGTTCCTATTTTGTTGACTCTGCGAAAAAAACTGAAACTGACGTCGTTCCTTCCACTAGTACAGCAGCAGAAATCTTGTCATTGAATTCGTCACATCGAGAAACTATTCGTCCTAATTATAATCCGAGCTAGTCTTTGAGAGCTACATGGAATGAATTTTGCAACATTTAATGATATTTTTCTTCTATTACTTATAAATCGTTACATTTCTCACATGAATATACGTATTAATTTGTCACATTTTTTGGCTACGTTTTCTTCATTATTGTGAATTTTTGTTCTGAAAACTGTCAAATGCTATATGCCTTAATAAAAGTGTATATTTTATCAGAGCGTCACGTCACATGGTACAACTTGTAAGTCGTCGCATAGCATTGTTATAATGACGAACGATACCCGGATTTTCTATTCGTGATCGCAATAATAAGTCTTCTATTGCCTAATGAAAATGAATCATGTTGTCATTACATCGTCGTTACCTCGTTACTTAAAATAAATATATACGTCTTTATGATTATCTTGAAGCACGTTTGTTGTGTCTTGATTTGTTTACCTTGCTTTGGCTTTTTTATTTTTCCGGTTTCAGTTTTGGCTTTGCTTGATTGCTTGTAAATTGTAATGTTTTGCGGAGCGCCTAAGACCAAAGCAAAGCTTGCAAGAAGGTTGCAATTGCAATTTTGCAATGCAACTGAAATCCGCGGCAGCTGCGCTCGCTCGCTTGTGAGTTGGAGACTCGACGTGACTTGATAAAGTGGCGAGCGTGGCGACGTGGCGAGTCGAGTTCAGCCACACGGCATGGCTCAACTTTGCAAGTTTAATGTTTAATTAGCCTATTTTGAAGACGAATATTGAAAGTTACCGAATCCCTAAAGAAAAACGATATTCTCGAATTTTTCAGATTGTGAAAATTAACGAAGTCAATAATTTATTTAAGTCGTATTAGTCAACACGTGGTGCTACAATATCGTTAGTTAGCCAAGTCAAAAATGAGTGTATCAGCTGCTGCAACAAATCCGGTACTATATTTTATTAGTATTCACTTTATAAAATTCATTTTGGTATCGTAGTAATTTAGTAATGCAGTTCGTGGAACATTTTCCTAGACAAGTCCAGTATTTTTATTTAGTCTGAAATTGTCATTTAGGTTGAAGTTTATGCTTCAACGTACACAGAGGAAGAAATGGACAACCTGCTGAAGATGGCTTTCAATAGCGTGGTAAGTAAAATATACCTTGGATAAGATTACGATGTTAAAGTCTTTATTAAATTGTTTGCACTATTTTAAAATGTTTTTACTAGGTTCTGGACAGGATCTCTCTGGACATTGGTTTTGAAGACACTCGGAGTCTTCACCAAGTCAGCCAACATTTCAATGATGCTGTGACTTGGAACAACAAAATGTGGAGGAAACGAAAAATTGTCATTACGGCTGAAGTAGTAGACGCAATCGTGAATCAAAATCAACCTCCGAAACGAGCCTGGAAGTCTGGTAGGCTGAATTTGTTGCGATTTGATCAAGAACTGGAACCACTTCAATTTGTCTGGAATGGGTTGGAGAACTTGGATGCAGTTAACCGGCGGCAGATTCCTTTAGAACCCACGAGGATGTACTCGCAATGTCTCCTTCGGGACATTTTATTGCATGCCCGCAATTTAACACGACTGGAGGTCAGTGCTGACCTTTTATGTGGGAGTGAAACCCAAGATTTGAAGAATCTGGAGGATGTCTTATGGAAGAGGCTGACTCACTTGCAAATCTGGGCTCGTCTACCTCGCGACCGAAAGGTTGTATGGTATAGTTCGTATAATGCAGACTATACAGATACTATTAACGATGCGTCTTACTCTTACGAATGCGTCTTACTCTTACGTATATGGAGATTCAGTGCTGTCACAGTCACTCATGGAATCATTGTCAACGTATCAATGGAAGAGTCTGGAGACTTTCAAGTTGGATACTGTGGAAAAGATTACTATATGCATGCTGTCCGCAAACTTTCTCAAGACTATACGGAACTTGGATTTGAATGCGTTTGCTGATGAAAGTCTTGAAGCTTCTTTATGGTCACTCATGAAAAGCATTGAGATGCCGAATTTGACACATTTTACTACAAGTCTGCTTTCTAATGATCGTGTAGTTTCCAGTCATTTACGCCGTTTCCTGGAAATTCAACCGAAACTCACCTCATTTCACATTCGAGCCAAGTTTTTAAAAACGGAATTGCTCGAATTCGATAACACTCGAACTTGTCCTTATCCATTTAAGAATTTTCACTTGGAATTTCTCCATGCTGAACCACGGCTCAGACCAAAATTCTCCAAATTTGATTATCTGAAAACAGTGACTATCAGAAACCTGAATCATTGTGCCATTGTTTCAAGCCGGCCGGCGAATGCAATTATTGATGCACTTCCATCCACACTCACTCATCTGGAGCTACATATCTGCAGTATCTGGTCTTTTGATCAGCCGAATCCAGCAATAATAAAGAAATTAGAAAGAAGGGCCCGTTTGAAGTTCACCAATATGAAGCCCTGTGATACTACAATCGTACCACACTGTATTGAGTGCGGGCACTTTCTTCCTGTATTTCGTGAGCTTGAACATTATTATATCGTAAGCTTATTTGGAGAAGACATAAGAATGACTTAGACTTGGAAATTCGGTTTAGGTGGACTAGCGACCGAAGTCGCGAAGGTTTATAATTTATAACTTATAAGACGGAAACCTTTTGTAAGCGCATGAAATCTGTATCATTCCAAAGTGTCCGTGCATCGGCCACACACACAACATAACCTTAAAATCCGGACTTCTTTTCTAATTAATTGAAATATTTTCAACCAAACGTTCTGGAATTAGTGTAAAAACAAAAATGCGTGATTGTGATTAGTTAAGTCAACGTTGTATACAATATAATGTTTGATTGTTTCATAAAGTGAAGCATACAAGAAAGTAAGGGGATGTATAACGTATAAGTATATTTCTTATATTTGTAGGAGAGATCCTGTAGTTGTAGCACAATATGACATTAGTCAAAATAATGTGATTTTCCATACTTCCGGTAGTATGGACTTCGGTTAATAATGTGTGCAGTTTAAGGTGGTCCCGTCGTTTCCATCTTATCCTAAGTCCATTGTAAATTAAATTAATAATAATATTAAATATTCATCTGTGGTATAAAGAAAGGAGTTGAAAAAATTGGGTTGACGCTTTTGGATACAAACATTATTGTTATTCCAATTCCGACTCTCGCTCCCGATTGTTGTGTAATTAATTTACTGATTATTTTATTCCCGATTTCATATCCATACCGTACGCATTGCCAAGTTGTCCACATTCGCTCGTAGTTTAAGAATGGTATTGGTATATGTTCCTAATTAATGAGTAATACTGAATTTGTGTGTAAAAGAAAGAAATAAAGAAACCCACTTTGAATAAAAATTGAATTAAAAATTTTAAAAAATTAAAATATACCATTTTTTAGAGAATTTATAAAATTCTAATTCTGGCGTGCTCGGTGCTCGTGCAGCACACGCAATGCAACGCATACGCAATATATTTATGAATCACCAGATTGGTTATGGTAGGGCTTAGACCGCTTAGGGCATACGTCATAGATCGTTTGGAAGTTTTTGGACTTAGGAAAGGAACGTTGCTTTTTCTGGTTTTTCATGAAATAATTGGTATTTTAATTTCTGTAAGTACCCAAAATCTCAACTTTCCTGAGGGCGGTTCCGCATAAGGAATCCCTTCGAATGCAAAAATCCTCCTCCCATTCGTCAGTCATAGTCATGATCATGACGTAAGACGTAACCTTCCACTTTACCGCTCACTGTGTCAACTACTATCAACGATTGATGGTTGAATCACTTGAATCGAGCATTTTCATTTTTGGATTTCCCATTGTTCATGCGTACGTGTCTTGGACCACCAGGACCAGCTTTCCTCAGACGTTTACTATGTCCATTCCGAATCGGAGGACCGTACGTTTGACTTGGTCTAGTCAATTGTTGTTGTTGACTGTATTGTTGTTTCGGTGGACCGTATTGAGCATTTGGTGGTCCGTAGTCCGTATTGCTGTTTCGGTGGACCATACTGTGGTTTAGGCGGAGCATACTGCGGTTTCGGTGCGGCATACTCTTAGTTTCGGGGGCCCATATTTGAGGACTGATGATTCTGGTATTGGAACTGGTATTGGAATTAAAGTGGCCGGCTCGGGAGGCACTTTCATCTGCGGAATGGCAATGGTTCTTCTGAAAGGATTTGGTATTGCGGAATTGCCACTTACGGTGTACCGTAATCTGTAATTGGAGATGTGGACGGGTAGGGATAACCGAAAGTATCATCTTCCTTATCCGATAAGCGCTAACGTGAGCTCTTCATCGTGATCTGGAACCTCGGCTTGAGTCAATGTTGATGAATTGATGATGCTAATGCTGTTGAACTTTAGGTTTCCCATAACTTGGCTTCACGGCATGAACGAGCACAAAATATTAACGAAACACTTTGACGAAGAAAAAGTTGACGTCCAATCAAATCATGCCCTTTATTGGTTTTGCATTCCCCAAAGTTATTCAAATGACAGTACGAGTGATATCGAGTAAATGAGTCTGGTCAAGTGTGTCATGTGTCATGTCATGTGTGGAACGTGTCAAAAAAATGGTTGCCTGTTGACATAAGAAAGTGGAAATAATGGAAGGAAATGGGCAGTTACGATAAGACGTTACGCTGCAATTGTCAATTGAAATGAAAGACTGCGTTTTCTCACGGTCCTGGGAAAAGTGTGAATTACTTCCGGGTACTTGGTACGTATGCAGAATAAGTAGCGAAGATTATAGTACGTTTAGGTACAATATAATAGCAATAAAGTTGGAATCAAGAGGATACTTTGAGTTTGAGTAATAGCGGATACATTTTATTAATCTTTAGTACAATAACTACAACAGTATAACAGAACTTATCATTTTTATTAGAGGTACAACAACTATATCAACTATGTGAATTATTTATGGTCCAATTCGAATAGTGTTGGGGAAGAGGGAGTCGTAAGCTGGAGGATGTTCTTCATTGCTACTCCCGCTGCTGCAACCACTCGAATTCCTCGAGCTGATTTGCATTGAAATGCTGTTATGCCCATTGTTGAATGAACAGTTAATATTTCTTTGGTTATCATTTGGAATGGAGAGATTGAGATTGACAATGCTCCCGAGAACACGACGGATCTCAATGAGTGACAAGGACCGAGATGACGACAGACTACTTGCCTTCCTCGACCAAAAGAAACATTGAGAAATGCAATACATCAATCCGCAAAGTGTCAAAGCTCCGGCGAACATGGATGCAAATACGATCACGCTGTAGAAGAATCGCATCCATCGGTCATTCAGTGACCTTGATGTAGGAGGAGGAAAGGGTTGCGGCTCTGAGGTCACGACTCGGTAACCCGTGAAATTGTAGCGGGGCAATGTGTACTTTCCCTCTGTGCAATGCTGTTCATCGTACCCCGTGGCTTGAATCCCTTTTGTACCACAATGTGACACCCCATCACAAAACAGACGAGAACTTATGCAAATATTCGCAGATTTGCATGGTTGGTAGGTAAACGCTGTTGCGTTCAGTTTTTTGTAGCATACTGAAAAAGTTAAGCATCATTTGGTCTCCATCCACAACGTTAAATTGTATTTAAATTGAAAGCAAATAAAATGATTTAATGATTACATTTGTATGCCGTTAAAACGAGCTCGAATTGAATCTCAAATTCATCCGAATCAAAGGGACTCATTTCCGCTAGCAAAAGAGAAGCTGCGTTTCCTAGTACGAAATTGAATTGTATTTGCTGAAAATTGAACACAAAGTTGGTAGGTCCAAGGATTCCGTGTTGACCTTCATTCATGGCGATGTTACCGCATGTCTGTGTGCTTTCTCGCCATTGACAATTGCCCGAGCAAGGGTTCACCTAATATTCACAAATATCGAAACTCATGAAATGAATGAACATTTTCTAATCAAATGCAATAATGTCAATCACGTAGTGTTAGTTAATTGCCTCTAAAAAATCTAGGCAGTCTCCACTCTCTGAATTGCGTCTCAACTTCAATTTCTGTATGACCCCCATGACCCCATGATCCTCTGGAGCTTCCACAAGGAAAGAACCATTTCTGACTAATTGAGACAGTTGTCGAACAGTTGCAGTCGTTCGATTGTTGCTTCGTAAAGGAATCACGATTGAGTAATCTTTGTAATGTTGCAAAGTTATTTTTCTTGGAGACTCGTCAGCTTGAGTCGCAGACAAAATATCGGTGAGCGGGGCTAAGTTCCATCACAAAAACGCATTGTTTATTGTAGTTTGCTTAGAACAGAAATGAAGGTTGAAAATGAAACAAAATCCAAAAGTACACTTACGTCCATAAGATAAGCCATTTGCACTCCCGCAAAAGATGTATAGAGAAATTGCGAAACTGTAACAGAAACTGACGACACTCATTGTTAACCCATTGTTACTCTCTGCGGATTGGCTAACACTGAGGACTGCGATGCGAGGACTCAAGACACGACGACGACGACGACACGGGATGACAAGACAAAATGCATGCAACTTTTGCAACTGAACAACTGAACTGTCAAGTCGGAAGAGTCGAGGGATTTTGTTGTCTTGAGCCGCAGCCAGACATACAAAACGTAGCAGGTATACACGCTTGTTGTTGTTGCATTGTGCAAAAAGAAGTGCATTGCACTTGTAAGACTAGTTTTGGTCTGCAAATGGGAAATGGCAAATGGCAAACAGTAATACTAGAGCCAACTTTTGCTTTTTGCCTCTCCACTACTACCTAGCCTTTTTTGCACTTTTACTTTACTTGATACTCGCTCGCCTCAATTAAAACCGGCTTGAACCAATCAAAACAAATAACAACCAAACATTACTAAAGAACTAAATGTAAATGTAAATGTCCTATCCCAGCACTTCTCGATCGCAGGAAGGGACTCTTCTAAGGAACACATTCAGGAGCACCGGATTGCTCTTATGACAAGTACTAATCACAATAATTATTCTACTTGCATTCTTCTCGTCAGTAAACTTAATAACGTCAACACTCTACTTGATACTCGCTCGCCTCAATTAAAACCGGCTTGAACCAATCAAAACAAATAACAACCAAACATTACTAAAG
This sequence comes from Harlomillsia oculata, assembly GCA_019776145.1. NCBI lineage: Eukaryota > Metazoa > Arthropoda > Collembola > Entomobryomorpha > Oncopoduridae > Harlomillsia > Harlomillsia oculata. The sequence continues at coordinate 9,106 of JABASF010003443.1, forward strand.
AACTAAATGTAAATGTAAATGTCCTATCCCAGCACTTCTCAAGTGTATGTACGTCAGACAGTACAGCACTAGCACTGATGCGCAGAAAGAATGCAAAAATCGCAGGAAGGGACATTCAGGAGCACCGGATTGCTCTTATGACAAGTACTAATCACAATAATTATTCTACTTGCATTCTTCTCGTCAGTAAACTTAATAACGTCAACACTCTTTTACCTTTACCATTCGCGAATTCAATAATTGGAGCATTGAGAATTGAGATAGAGGCCAATAAAAAAACAAGTTCATCAAAATCAAAACCTTATAACAAACCTAATGCGATTTGCAACTCCGGCTACTATTTTGCATGCCAATTCGCATGGACGACAATGAAAATAACACTTGACAGTTGACACTAATCCAAACCATAAATGTCAATATAATGAGAAGAAAGACGAACACATTGTGTTTATGTTATATGTATACCATTATTACCATTAGAAATTGGGAATGAAGTTCACATGTCCACATGCAAATGCTAAATGCAGTATAATATATAAATTATAAATCAAATTACTGACATGTTTATAGTTTGTAGTCATTCTGAATTAATTTAATTAATTGATTTTTATGGTAATTAATTTAATCTCTCAATGATTGAACCGAAGAAGTGCTTAAGTTTAGAGTTCAGTTCAATAGTGGAGTTATTTGAGTTATTATGGGCAGAGATATTGGAATTTGGAAAACTTGTTTTCATTCATTTTTCATTTTTGCACCGTTCATCGAATTCAGAATTATAGTGTCTTAATGACTCAAATTAATGTGACATAGTTATTGATATTAAACGTTCCAAATTCCGTACTCGGCTACACCTTGCGCGTACATGCTGATTTGCTGATGCTGGCCGTAGTAGCCGGTTCATTTTAATAAAGCGTTGAGCGGCTTCGGCTTCATTCGCGTGCGTGAGCCTTCGTGATAAAATACCTTTTTTGTGCGCATCAAAAATAATCTTTTCTTTTCGAAACTTTTTGAACTTTTTAACACTAGTTTGATCGTACTTTGTACATCATGGACGGTGATCTTTACGATGAGTTTGCTTAGAACAGAAATGAAGGTTGAAAATGAAACAAAATCCAAAAGTACACTTACGTCCATAAGATAAGCCATTTGCACTCCCGCAAAAGATGTATAGAGAA
>JABASF010003444.1:0-10280 GCA_019776145.1 Harlomillsia oculata
ACCAGAGTCTCGGGATGATCGCGACACAAAAGAGTGAAGACAGAACGGATTGCCAATGCATCAAAGGTGCTCAATGAAGGTTTCCTCGTTCCATGTCAAACTGGCTTCTTCATTCTTGGATTGGACACGTTGGCTTTCAGGCGTTTTGACATTTACTATTGTGTCGCCATATGATTAACGTACTCCGAGGTCAGGATTGGAATATTATTGGTGAGTTGCACATTTCACAGGATTCAATCCCGTTCTCCTGGTATTTGATTGAACGCTGTGTGTGTGTCGGTGTGTGCGTGGGTTGTTTGCATTGATTCTTAATCACGTTGATACTTCAAGTTGATCCAAGTGCATTCTACTCTTTATCTCCGCTATGCATCCATTAGCAACCCTTGTTTCTTGTGTGGGCTTTGCACATTTCAACGTTTTACGATCTCTACGAACTACGAACGGACTGTCCAAGAACGGTTTCACGACTAGTCAAGCTCATTTCGGTCCATTTGATTAAAGATGTGTGGTCCAGAAACAGAATACCTTTTGCACAACACTTGTCATCAAAAGCATAAACATTGTAAAATTGCGATGTAAAAATTCATCATGCAATTTTATGTATGGTGCACTATTATTTGCACATTTTTGAACCGAATTAAGATTATTTCAAGATTTCTGAAGACTTGAGAGTTATTAACGACCGTTTGTTTTGATGAGTTCAATCACGTTGAACAACGGAACAGCTCACCTTTCACTAACTACTTAAATATGTGTTTAAGCGTCAGGGCAAAGTGTATTCCCTGTGGGAGGTAGCGTATGTCTTATAATGTCCATTATTACGAAAACTCACGTTCCGTAGTTGACTTACCAGTTACTCAGGATTAAAAAGTAAAGTCATCAAACTGACGCTTTTTACGAGCATTGTTGTGTACATTTTTTACTTCAATTTTCATTTTCAAATAAGTAAATGTTCATGTCAGTCATGATGTTTCAAAACGATTTGGACATTGAAGACGAGTTTTTCCGTTTGCACTTCGGCATTGCATTCATTGTTGTGGTACTGAAAAAATATTTTTTATGACCCGGAGTGTTAACATCATGTCCACAAGCACAAGCATGCGTTGTTGTTGCATGTGAGGGCACATTGTATCACTTTTTGCTAAATAGGAAAAAAATCAGTTGAAATCATCCGAGGAAAAATTATGCTGAGAGCTTGACGGACAGGTAGGAAATGAAAGCATCCGAGCATCATCTGCCATCCTCGACTTTTTTGACGAGTTCACTTTTACACATTTGAAGTGTGTGAAGTGTAATGTTCCATAGACTTAAGAAGCTTCGTATGAATGGAAGAAGATGATGATTTTGATGATGTGAACTAACAGCTAAATAACTAAAAGACGAAGGAGCATCATTAAAATGCAAATATTTTCAAACCTTTCTGTATCCCGTAAAAGTAAACGATATCCCATTTATTTCGTATGAGTTGTAATGATGATGTAATGAGCTGGGCCTATATTAAAATTCCTAATCAACTGGCCAGTATGCTTTGTTGTAATTCAAAAAAGACTGCCGCTGTGCCGACGCACATTTACCGTTGTGCTTAGTACTTACAAACGAAAAAATTGATTCTCGTTTACATTCAACGTTAGACAATAAGTTTGAAGTTGAGACTTTTTGAGACGATATACGAGTTATATACGCCGAGACCACGACTTCCTCCTTTTTATGCAATCCAGTTGTAAGGTAACGTGAAATGGTGTAATACTACATTTCCTCAACCAAATTAATTTGATGGTATCAGCTGAGTGTGAATTGCATAGTGCGATCAAAGAATTGGTTGCATACACGATAGGCGATGGATCATGTATCAAACTGCCCCATCGACTTCATCATCGCGGATCAGGAAGGTGTGGCAGAACCTACACCTCACTACTAATAGCAATGGAACACGAAGGAACGAAAACACACTCGTTACGTTGGTTTATGTAATACTTGCATTGCTTGAATATTCGTGTTGCTTTTACGATCACATCCAAAAGTCCGAATCATAATAGTATTTAGCTTACACTGCAAATGGCACGTCAAACCCTTTCGTCTTCTCATGTCTTTCGTTCCCGTTGTAAATCTTACACGTTCATTTCACCTTCCCAGGTTTTTGTTCATGCGAATGATGCAGAATGCATATAACAAGACCATTCAAGAGAAGATTCGACGGACGAACCTGTTGATCCTGCACATTTTCCACCTTCACTTCTTCACGGTCCCAATGAAAACCTTCGGAAGGAGCAGGAACGAGAGGAGTTTTAAGTTGATAAGATTTCTTAGAGGACCAAGTACTAAACACAAGTGAAAACCATTCTCTCTGGTCAGTATCTTTTGGCAAGATGAGTCGTGCAGGTTCACTTAATTTGGTTCTTGTGTTTTGTGCTCTGCTTCTGGTCATTGCCAATGCAGGAAAACCCGGAGGACTACGCCTTCCTAAAGCTGGAAGTAAAACCCTTAAAGGTCGATTGAAAGGGAGTGTAAGCACAGTTCTCAATCCGGATCTTAGTTTATTCGAAATCGGGAGAAAAACTTCAGTACCCGCTCCAGCTCCATATCGACTTTCAGTGAAAACAAACGGAAATGCAACTACCGGGAAAATCTCTGCTAAAATCTACGAAATTGACCATGACGGAAGTTCATACGTCCTTGATAATATCGGATTGAACCAGGACATTATCATTGGACAACACACACACCATGCAGGACCTTTAATCCTGGAGTGCACTGCACCTTTTCCAGTACAATGGCTTTATCTTGGCGACGGTGTAAGTGTTAAATATTAATTAGTGTTTTTATATAATTTGATTTAAACAGTAGGTTGGTAAGTTGGTATTGGTATCATTTTGTATTGCATTCAATCGCGAAAGCTTTTTGGGAACGTCAGAACTCAGAACTCCAGAAGACAGTCCGCACTCCGTAGAGTCCAGGTTCAGACCGTTCAGAGGTTCAGATTCAGACCACCATATTGGGTGCCTTAAGCTTTACATTAAATGATGACAATGAGGACAATGACACATTTGGCCTTTGTTTTGGCATGCATTTGTTTTGCATTTGCTGCTACTTAAGCACTTGGCACTTGGGCTGTTGGGCTACAGTTTGTTTGTTACGTTACGATAATATGTTTTTTTCAGATGCCAGAGTACTCAACAAACACATCCGTGAAACTTGCGAAAAAGTCCCAAACGCCGATAGCATTCGTGGCAACCGCTTCTATTGGCTCCCAGAAACCTTTAGAAGAAAAGGACACTGGAAAGTACATTTGCAAAAGTACACAAAACACCGATATTCTCATCTACTATTATATTTTCGTTCCAGGTAAAGTTCATTTTTTTTAGTTTGGCTTCATTACGTCATGTTATGTCATGCCATTGTTAGCATACCATTAGGATTTGCCGATGTGAGTGTGAACGGACGAACTTACTTTTGCATGTAAAACGCATAGATAACCGGCAAGTGAATCAAGCAATCATGAGAATGCATATAGAGTTTTACTAGAGATCGTGCTTATCAGCTTGTCAAGATGACTAAAAGATAATAGAGACTTTTGACCAATAAACTCTCACTGTTAAGTAAAGAACTCCCGAAAGGTGACAGGAAATACGACAAGACAAGTCACCAGTTTTGTGTCGCGACACGACGCGACACTCGCACTACTGCCAACAAGTCGCCTACACCAGTTCCCCATGCACAAGGACTTGTTTTAACTGTTGAGTGCTTCTTGAGAAAAAAAGTAATCTTACTTGTTAATGAACCACGGAGACTCGCAAAAACAAAACAACAAACAACGTACAAGTAAAAGTAACTGTCAAACTGATTCGTGGAATGACAGTTTCCAAATACCTTTTGCCACTGAATTGAAGTGAACCTTTGAACTAACACTTTACTCTGAGATAGGTTAAGGTTTTTGATGTTGTTCACTTGTGGAATTCAAGAGACATTATTCATGCATAGATTGAATCATTGTGAGCTTTGTTGTGTAATGTGTAACAGTGCGATTTTGATGGCTTTCTTATTGTTTCGTTTTTGATGTCTCACCACAGGGAAATCCATGTTCACTACGAAAGGGAGTGCAATTCACTACAACGGACATGACAAGATAGTTCGAATTCCGTGTTCTGTGACCCACCCGGGGGTGCTCGTGACTCTCCAAAAGTCTGTAAATGTAAGTCTTACAAATCTTGGGATTAAATAAATAGTTCTCCCTGTTGCATTGCTAATGAATTCCTGGTGCTTGTTCACCTTCATCTTACCGCCTGCTCTTAGAACTACTGTGTTAAGATGAGATTATTACTGCATTGCTATTGCTACTGCTTAATGGTCAATGGGAACATGATCCTGGCTTAATTACCAGGAGAGCAAGTTTGAAGCGCAAAAGCCAATGGGCCTTCAAATTGTTTGCAATTGTGATATGTTAGCAATTAAGCAACATTTTTTTCCTTGTTGCGAATCTGAGAGAATGAATGTCGAGTACGATACTATTAATTTCATGTGTTTAATGGTATCCAAACATTTTATCGTGTACTGTAATTACTTGTATGAAACTATAGACTTTTAGATTTTATACTTTTGCAGACATGTGGGACCAGTCTGACCAATGTGTCATAGAGTTTAGAATGTAAAAATAAGCGTTTGTTTTTTGTTTACAGTGAAAATTAACATGTATGTTTTGTTATACAGGGAGTATTGCACTGTCCCTTGAATGACTCTGTCACATTTCACCCCAAATCCGGTTTTCATCTTCATGTGCGCGGTGAAGACGATGAAGATCATGATCCGACGGGTCTTTATGTCTGCGTGGCCACTTTCAACAACTCTTTCCAACTAGTTGAATACAGGGTTGACACTGGACGGAGATTTACCAGCTCTTATGGTGAGTGCTTTTCTGTTTCTGTTACTGCATGAACGAAATCTCATTTCACAATGCTTTCATTTTTTTCATGGGAGTAATAAACAAAGCTTATCATGAAGGATGCCAAGTTTCAGGAGGATGATTCTTAAAAATGCGTTTCTTAATCTGTGTCCACTTGCACTGTTCAGATGCAAATCGTCTTGTTAACAAAGTAGCGGACTCGGCTGCATCCTTCGTTTCTGGTTCAGATGAACGACTACCAGGAATGGAACTAATTGAGATATCTGATGTCGCAATGGATCCGAATGTTCCAACATCCCAAGTAGAATTCTATGCTGAATCCCCTGAAGATGAAAGTACCAGTTCTGATGAACGTTCAAGAGCCGGGATTTCAGCATGTGATGCCAATAATCCTTGTGGACTCAATAGCATATGTCGACAAATTCGAGGTTACAATATCCCGCATTGTTCTTGCATGTCGGGCTACACTGGAAAACCACCAAGATGTGTAAAAATTGCAAGGATTTCTCAATGTGATCCAAACCCGTGCGGACCAAACAGGTTAGGAAATCAAAAGTATACCTGAGTAGAAGTAGAATAGAAATTATACTTCCGTAGTTTGAAAGTCTGAATTTGAATTTGAACCACAATACGAATACGAAATTAACAGACTCCTAGACCTAGTAGGTTTGTATTTTGTATTCAAATTTTAGGATTCGCTCATAATGTTTTTAACGCTGTTGTAGTTTGTGTCGGGATATACCAGGGCGCAATTACCCACAGTGCTCATGTCTTGCCGGGTTCATAGGCAGAGTGCCCAACTGTCGACCTGAATGTCATTTGCATTCAGATTGTCCTCCTCACATGCTGTGCACAAAGAACAAATGTCAAGATCCATGTCCTGGAAGGTGTGGGCAAGGTGCAGAATGTCACATAAAAAGTCACGAAGTAACATGTTTGTGCAAACCCGGATACACAGGAAATCCAAACGAGAAATGTGGCAAAGCACGACTTCCATCCATTGAATACTTTCCCGTTCTTGGTGTGGATTTTGCTGATTCTTTCGAGCACAAGATGAAACATCCTTGTGAACGTAAGTTATCCGAATACGATATAAAAAGCAATTCCTATGTAAGATACAAGTCTATAAGTTCGTAAAGTTAATCATCTGCATTTATGAAGCATGGCCCTGTGGACCTCTGAGCGAATGCAAACCAGTACGAGAAATGGCACATTGCACTTGTGCGCCAGGTATATTTTAAAATTTTATGTTATACCTTATACCAGCTATAACTTTAAGTTAATTAATTTTCATAATTTTGCAATGTCTGGATATTTATCGACAGGCTACATTGGACGTCCACCAAACTGTCGTCCAGAATGCCGAGAAGATCCAGACTGTCCAAGCAACCAAGCGTGCATAGACGCGAAATGCCGTGACCCATGCTTGTTCGCAAGAACTTGCGGAAACAATGCCAAATGTGTAACACTGTCACACAAACCGGAATGTTTCTGTCCAACTGGATTCCGAGGAGATCCACTCATTAGATGCAAAGAACAAGAATCCTCCACTCAATCACGTCCTTATGTTCCTACAATGTCCACACACTCAACAATTCTTTTCGGACATGGTCATGGACACCATGGACATAAACACGGGCACGGAGGGAAGAAACCGTCAACCACTACAGCATCTAGTTCATCATCCGAAGAGTCCTCCGTTGAACAGATCAGCATCATTACTTCTACACCAACATTAACTTCATCATCCTCTCGACCTCGACCAACGACGACAATCAGTTCTCCGTGTGAACCCAGTCCGTGTGGAATGAATGCAGAATGCAAATACAAAAACGGAACTCTGGGTTGCAAATGTCCTGCAGGGTGGACAGGAAAAGGCTCGGATCCTTACACAGAATGCAAAAAATCCACTCATCCTTGTGATCAATGTGGTCCAAATAGTGTTTGCAAATTCAAATCAGATGGACAAGCCAATTGTTCATGCAAACAGGGGAAAATGGGCAAACCACCTAATTGCCGTAGCTTTTACTGTGTTGTAAATTCGGATTGTCCAAATGAAAAAGCATGTCGACGAGGGTATTGTGTCAATCCTTGCGAAAGAACTGATAGAGCACAATGCGGACAACTTGCCGCTTGTCGTCCAATTAATCATTTAGCTGGTAACATGTCAATTTCATTGAATATATATACATATATCTTATTTAATTATTTCACGTTCAAGTCATTATATATTCTTCTTACCTAATGCAATTTAATTTCTCATTGCAGTTTGTGCTTGTCCTAATTCGCCCGACAATGACCCGTTCCTCAGCTGCATGACGGACAATAACAATGCCACAGCCACGTATCTATTGACAGCTTAGCTCTTCTTGTCCTCTATACAACACTTTTAGGATTTACGACATACAGTACAACAATAGATCTACCTATAATCGAACTTCAACTAGTAAATGCGACCGGTGAAAATACAGATGACAGGCCACACCTTCTGGACTGCCTTTCTTACTAATAAAGACGTCAGGTCAGGTCAGCTCCCGGAGTTTTTGGTTACAGCAGTTTGTTGTAGTTACTAACAAAGACGACAAGTTTTCTCGGGGGCAGGGGTAAAGTTAAACGTGACCAATTAAGCATGTCACTGTCGACATTTTATCGTAATTTAAAATGACTATAAAAAATGAAATACCATAATTTATTTACGAATAACGCTGTAACCTGTAACCCTTGACCGACTGTACCATACATGATACATGGTACTAATATTACAATCACTGTGAGAGGTATTAGGTATATTATTGTATTATGTATTCATGAAGTTACTAATTTACCTTTTTACTGTTTACCTTTTTCTGAGAATGTTTTTTGTATTCATGCATGTTTTTATACAAATGTTTTGAATGTAATGTGATATTAAACCTTTTAGCCTAACTTGTAATTTATTTATTAGTTAACTTATATTAAGTTAAATTATAAATTACAAGTCTGGAAAAAACTCAGCAATAGCGTATAGCGTAACCTTCGTTTTTATAAACCAAAATCGCTTGTGCAAAAATATGATGTTTTAGAAATGCTGTTGTCTCATTGTATCATACAATCTTACTTTTATGATATTTACAGCTTGTATGAAATAGTTTGTTCTGTAAGAAGATTTTGATAATAAAAAATAAAATATTTATTTCGTTTTTATGCCGAAAAATCAGTAGACTGAGTAGACCTCTTTTTAATTTACTGAAACGCCACAAAAACCATTGAAATAATATATTATGTTAATGCAAAAATAACGCTGAAGAATTGAAGGTAGACCATTGCGTTGGCGTTGGATTGTTGTGTTGGATGGTTGTTTTGTTGTTGTTGTTGGATCATTTCATTATGTTCGTGAATCCGCGATTCACTGGCGTATACTTGGGTTATTATTTATTGCTGTGATTTAATCGATCGAGTGAATGAATAAATGAAATTAATGATATGATTAGTGAATAGAAAAAAAAGAATACTGCCAAACGTGCGTTATTTACTATTTACTATGCNTATTATTTATTGCTGTGATTTAATCGATCGAGTTAATGAATAAATGAAATTAATGATATGATTAGTGAATAGAAAAAAAAGAATACTGCCAAACGTGCGTTATTTACTATTTACTATGCTATCTTTTGCAATTGCAATTTGCAATGCTTAATGCTTGTACAGGTTGGCTTTGTCTCCTGCGTCACGATAGGGCGAGGCAAAACCGCCAGCCTTGAATCACGTTTTTCTTTCAATACGCAATGAAATAGTGAGTCACTTTCTTGTTCAGGTGCTCAGAAGCGATAGTGAAAACAAGGTGTGAACGTAATTAATTTGATCGAAATTCATTAGATTATAAGGAGAATTAGAACAATGGGGGCGTCCGCCATTCCAGTTCTATTCTTCACAATTTTGTGGGGGGCTGTGGGTATTGTACTTCCTTTTCTCGTTCCACAAGGACCCAATCGAGGGTAATTTGTAATTTCATTGTATAATACCCATCATTGCTTATTTCATTTACTGCTGATTAGCTTTTTGTTATTTTAGTTACAAAGATTAAATAATGGTACTACACTACTAACGTGTTTTCTATTTTTAAAGGGTGCTGCAGGTCATTCTCATGTTAACCGGAGCAACTTGTTGGCTGTTGTAAGTTGAGTTTACTGTCTTTCATTTTACTGTATATTCAAACGCGTTTAGCGCCCCTAAGTGCGTTAGTCGGAACTTGCAATCTTATGTTCACTGTACAATGTAGAACTGGAAAGATGACGTTTTTATTGGTTTGTGTAGAGGATAAACTTTTTGATGGCGTACTTTTAAAACTTTTAATTAAGCATTTCTAATTTTTATTGCAGCTGGCTATGTTGTTACATGTGTCAGATGAATCCTCTCATTGGACCTATCATTCCACAACATACAGCTTTAGTCATGCAACAGGAATGGGTAAGTTCCTAACTATATAATATTGGAATCTTTAATGGTATTAATCCAGTATTAATCAGTGAAATCAAACCTCATCTCATCTCGCCCTCGTTCATTTTTATTATACAAATACTGTGAACACTAAAAAACTAAAAAAGAATACATTGAACAGTACGAATGTACAATAAACTATATTTACAAAGTAAAGTGCACCTAATAATAACTAACAATTTGATTATATAATTATAATTTTTAATTCATTCAACGTGGTGCACTGGGTGCACTAACATTAAAGAGTGGTAATACAACTTTAAATTCATTTTTTCGTTTGTTTTTACAGGGAGAAGGTCCTGGGCCTGGTTCTTAAACTAAGCTCTAAGCATCATTATGGTTACTATCTTCATTACCGTCATCGTGATCGTCTTCATTATCTTCATTCCAATTGTATTTAACAGTATAAGCAGGTGGAACTTGGATAGTCTCATTGTAGGCAGGTAGATTACTTGATGTCCAAATTGTCGCCATCTTCGGTTGCGTGTAGTTTGAAATTAGCTTGTAGCTATATTGTATTGGTTTTGGTTCTAGTTCCTTCGTGTCTAGTGTCACCCTTTGAAGACCCGTATTAAACTGTAAATGTGTAAAATAAAGTAACAATTAAAACAATCTAAAACAGAACAAACAGATTAAGCTAACAATTAAAAACATTAATGGGACACGCTATTTAATTGTACATTAAACTTACAGAGTCTTCACTTGGCGTAACAAGTTCAACGAAGTAGAGTCCCTTGGGTTGGAGAGCTGTCGCTTTAAAATTGACTTTCAGCATCATACCTTTGCAAAATCTTCCTTTCCAGAGGTTCACGACGTTGGCATTCAACTGTTCCATGCCTAATACAAGTTCATGCACCGTAATATAAATGAAGATAATGAAGACGATCACGATGACGGTAATGAAGAT
>JABASF010003445.1:0-10275 GCA_019776145.1 Harlomillsia oculata
ACAAACACAATCGTCTTCTCACAAACACGTAATGTAAAAACAACTGCAACTTTTCTCTCCAGAAGAGAAGCCTCGTGTGTTTTCTCCATAAAAAAATCGAGTCATGAAGGCGCCTTTAGGTTTTTGTATGCAAGAATGCATGCAAGTGGATTGAAATAAGTGAGTAAAGTAACCTCCCATTATTATGCATTACTTTAGGTGTACAACCTTTTTACACAAGTAAGCACTTCTCCTCATCTGTTACCTTCCGGTGATGGAGACGTGAAGGATTTAAAACACTTTGTAAATGCATTGTTTTACAAGCTGATTATCCAATGAGAATTTTTCAGCCGTAAAAGTCTTTTTTGACGTCTTAAACTTTTATCTTTCGGTAAACAAAACAATGCTATTCTTTCGTCTGTGTTTCAGTGTTTGGAAAAATTCTTTGGCAGATTTTTTTTATTAAATCAGAAAATTGATTCAAAGTCAAAAAATAAAGTGAATGGTCCTCATTGAATCATTCCTTTGTGACGTCCATTAATAGCATGTTATAAAGAAAATAATGTGCGTACTTGCCTACTTTATTTCTCACGTATTTTTTGGATCGTGAGAAAATTAATGGTTAAGCTTAATTTTAGTTTAAAATGACATTATCGTCTTAATTATACATGTTTATTGCAGACTGATTGAGGCCGTTAGAATTTAAAAAAAAAAATTACTCATGAAATGTTCATGTTCATGTTGGCACTTGATTTTACCAGTAACAACGTCTCGTCTCACATGCACCTATATTATATGGTGTATTTTTTACTAATGTGTGTGCTAATACTACATAAATCTTTGGCTCTTTTTGTACAAGGATATCATGCCCATTAGCAAGCTTTTTTTTAACTTAAACAATGTGATGACACGAGAATTCTTGGAAGTGACTAGCAAAAAATCTGGAACAAAACGAAATGCAACGACAATGAAAGTTAGTGCACGGAGAATGCACATGCACAGTGCAAACCATTTTGAACCACTGACTGGACAAAATGAGTTTAGTCAAATTTGCATTTCACAAAAATTTGATAAATTGTTCCTTTACACAAAAGAAGGAAGAAAAAGATTTCTTGTTCGGATGACTTTAGGGTTTCCTCTCAATTTGTGTTGTGACGAAATGGGGTGTGTAAAGTCTGTAGAGCCAGGTGCATTCATTATTTGTGCCAAATGAGGGTAAATCTGTGAGACTTTCCCACTTATAGGGAATCCAAAATACCAATTACGTGAACCGTTTAAGGGCAACAACAAAAGGTGAACAACACAAACCTTCCAGTAGAATTTAAGGCAAAAAGAAGCTGAGACAGACCCACGTGTTTATGCTTGGCTGATTTTGCAAACGGCGTTTATTATTGTGTCCTGTCTGCCTCTTTTTCTGTTGTTATTCAGCTATTTTAACTTTTTTCAAGGTTTGTGTCAGACGTAATCCTTTTAAGTTTCTGGTTTCGAATGGGAAATCATCTTGAAAAATCATTCCGTTCAACCTTTGCGATTAGAGAGTCATGTTATTGTTATGATTGTTTCATTTCCCACATATTAATCTCAATCTCATTTTTAACATTTTTCGTTTGGGTTTGTGATGTCAGTTGTGACCATCGATGTTGTTTAGTATTATATATTTGTGTGCGTACTGCACTCATCACGCTTTCTTGTCAATGACACAAAGTAGCTCAAGGTATTGTACCGTCTGTTTGTACGTGTTGATGTGTTGTATAGTGCTCACTATTATAATTGTATGCAATGCATTTAACAGTTTCATTGAGCATCATATTTATTACAGATTTTCGCTTCTGACCTGCGCTTATTACTTGTTACGTCCGCGTACTGGAATCCCAATGCAATTGTGTGGTTTGAATGCAACAGTTACAAATAATACAAAACTTGCACACCTTGAATCATATTGCAATCAGACATCTGTAGATATTCATGCGGTGGATGTTGCATTGACTCAAATTCCATTGCACTGCCTTACATTCCGTGAGAAACACGTTGAGGTTGGTTATCATCTTGTCAACTTGTCATTTTAAAAACATTTTTTTGTTGAATTGTTCCTTGGATTGTATAANAATTGTCGATTACGAACTTTATATGCCCAGATAAAAAAGTGTTCATGTTTACCATTCTTATTTTCTTTTTATGGAATCATGCGAAAAGTTTAACCTTTTGGAACAATTTAGCTTTATCTCCACGTAATATCTTCTAATGTCACTGTCGAACAAGGTGGTACGTGCTGGTTTGGTTTACGGGACGAAGCACACAACGCGTCATCATCTCCATCATCCCAGCATAGAAAAAGAAAGTGAGCATTTATTGTATGAACTTGCACGGCTTGTGGTATGAGACTGTCATTATTGTTGAGAAATTGCTTCAAAAACTCTGATTAAATTTGAAGCAATTAACCGTGTGCGTAAAAATAGTTAATTACTATCATGGGCAGGGCCTCGTCTCATAATCAAAGTCGTTCATAGATACGTTAACGGTGTATATTCTGTTAATAAATTGACTCACTGACTCACCGGCTTGACCACTCATTATTTCTATTACTTTGTATTGCCATTCATTCCAGGTATGCTTGCATTCTGAGACGATATTCCCAAACGCAAAGTTTACAAGATAATGGAAAGGTAAATAAACTGACGTGGGAATTAGGTTTGTAAAGTTTGTATCCTATGTGACTTTGTGAGCTACGCAGGTACATATAAGATTGTTCCACTGTGATTGCGTTCTCATGTGATACAACAATGAATGGTCAATGGTGTACCGTGGCATCCCAGCACAAAAAATAGTAAGACGAGAGTAAAAGCAAGTGTTCTGTATGGCACCCAGCACTTAATAGATTTTTTTATCTCGCACTCGTACACACGACAGTCTGAGTGTTTTTTTAAAAATTCATTTGTACAGACGTACAGAGAAAGACTTTTGAAGCGTGCCTTTTGGTGGTCACTTGAACGCAAGTCTTAATAATGAGTGTATTATTCCTTTAGAAATAGACAGTTGCTAGTTGGAGCAAAAATTTAATGTGAAAAATATTGAAGCAGAAAGGCGAATGGATGACATAGATACTAATCCTTCTTGAGCACAAGGAGAGTGAATTCTCATCACTCCCGGCTATTAGATCGTAAAGTGGCAAGTGGTTCTGCGTCTTGACTCATTGATCACAGACATTGACAGAAAGCTTATTCCATTGAAGCGACTTTATTACAAGATAATTAGACTGTCGTGCCACTTGGGCTGGTGTACTTCAGCCGAAAGCTCACAAAGTAAAAGTGATTTATTTTCTCAAGACCAACTTCCGAGTGGAAAACAATAGAAAAAAGACGTAGAAAATGGGGCGCAGCTAATCCTACCTAATGGATTGATTGTCCAAGGCGCAGCAATGATAATGACTTGCTATGCAGAGACTTCGGTTCTGTTGCGCTGGCTGTTAAAAAAATAATTCTTTTGGTATTTAATTGAGACAATACAATTTGGGTGTACTGTGCTTCTGGCTCAGCTCCTGCTGACGCTTGTGTACCAAAGTACCAATGGAATTAATGTATATTATCATGCAAAGATTCCAAGGCAAAGAGCAGTGTTAAATTTAATTCCTTGTTGCTGCTCGTAAACAAGTGGGCTTTTGAAAGGAAAAGTCGCTTGAGCGTAGTTATTAATTGATTCCATTCTGGCCGCAATACAAAGGATAGTGTGGTCTTGGTCATCTCAAAATGCATTATTGAGCTTTTGTAAGTTCTATGCTTTGCATGGTATGATTATTGGTATATGCACGTGTTTGTTGGGAAAGAAGAATTGCATTGTGTTAGTTACTTACTACATTAGACTGTAAATAAAATGGAGAAGAATGACTTTGAATTTGAATGATTGCTCTTTGGCAGTTGTAGCTCTTAGTATTCTATAGTATAGGCAAATGACAAAATGATAGTGTGAAATCAAACTCGATGGGAGTTGGGTAGTTTTGATCACGTTTTTACTTCCTAATTCCGTCTGGAGCCATCCAGCTAGGTCATTCTTTCTTACTGCTTGGTCAGACTGGTTAATTTGCATGGGGTGATGTGAAGGGTGAGAAAGATGTGATCTTGAATGAGTCCCAATAGCCTATTGAACCAATGAGCTCATGCCCCGAAGAATGGATGACTCTAGTTCCATGCCAAAGTCAATGGCAAAGTGTAAAAATTACAACAGAGTAATTGTGCAGGGTGTGGTGATGAACCTTTAGAAGATTTGACTTTGCTAGTGGAGATGCAAGCAGAGCAACTGAAGGAAACGTTTTGTGACTGCTTATATGAGAAAAGCTCATTTGGTTTTGGGTTGGGCTTCTCCCGATGAGTCTCTCAAGGAGCACCAAATACAATTTTATATAAAGAGCAAGTTGAATGTGCGAGTAATATAATATAGCCTGGTAAACAATCTGGACGACCTTGCCAATTTGGTTGCAGTCATTTTGACTCCTGTCAGCTGGTTAGCGATGACTTTGCCATGTCTTTTCGTGCCTTCTCTCTTTACCTTTTCGCCAAATGCCTCTTTGACCAAAAAGCTGACCTAGTTTTACATACCAGTGATCATTTCATTCTCTCCCTCCTTTATTTCTGCTCAAAAGAATAGGAGACCGTGTTGTGTAGCCTGTGGTGCTCTGGCTCTTACTTGGGGGAATGTGAGCCAGGTGCAATGCAAAAGCACTGGCGAATTGTCTTTTGCCACACAACTATACGTACACACTCAACTTGTCTTGTTTAATCTGTCGGACAAGTTCACCTTGTGACGCAACAATACACTTTCGCACTGCACTACATTCAATGCTCTTGTTCTTTGGTTTGCTGTATACCAAGGAATCCTGCTGGCGTAAACTGTACAGGATTATCGCTTATTGAAGCATTAATTCATTGTAACATTATATTCACTGTTTGTTCCTTTGCATTTTCAAGTTAAGTCAAACGCAAGTGTTTTTTTGAAGCATGCAGTGCTTCAGTGACCATTCAAACTATGTAGTAAGAAAACTATGTAACGTTAGAATAGAATTTGATCAAAAACTGTTTTATCTGTCCGGTTGGGCGTCGGCAAACAAAGAAGCCACACCTGATGCCCAAGGATGAACGTCTGTCCTGATGATGGTTCAAGAATTTTTCGCATCAAGTCAAATTTAGCATTGAAATCCCATGAAGCCGGACGAAAATTTTTTTGTGCAAGGTGTGGACTCACACAAAATTATACGAGATGCTTTATGATCCTGTAATCTTGAACGTTTTATTACTTTTTGTAAATGATGAAAGCTACTATTTGAACTATACGTCCTACTGATCGAATATGTACACACAAAGTTTTTGGTTCTCGAGTCAGTTTAAGTCTCGTTACCAATTAAATTTGCAATGGGTCCTCGCAATACCAAAGCAGACAAATTTGAAACATCCTGGTGCTCATTGATGTAAGCAAAAGCATTATGAATCACAGTAGGTGGAATCCTTCTGGACAGTTTTTTGTTTGCGATTCCTATCGGTTTTTGCTAAATGCTCAATTTACCCTTGTTTCCTATTTCGCTGGGACAAAGGGAACAATTTCTATGGATAGGTTTTTTTGGTCAATACATAAAATTATGCAGAACATTAAGATTTTGTCATTACTGAAGTCATTGTAATGCAGTTAATCTTGTACTACATTCTTGTAGCAATGGCATGCTTTGTTGAGTGTGAATTTCCGTAACGCCTTCGAGGTTGACATTACTAATGTTTGAATTGTAATATGCAAGGAAGAAGTAACACTAACACATGTTGGCAGTTGGCAATTGTTCAACGTGTTTGTTGTCAATTGATATGGCTCACCTTTGTCACGCGTGATTTTGGACTAGTTTCACCTTCTGTAGAGTAGACACAAATACAAAAGATGTTTTTGAAATGCAAGACATTTGAGCTGATTGTTCCCGAGTGCCATGTGTGCACTTGAACGAAGATGATATCAAAAGGGCAGTCTGTTGTGCACTTGTGTAGGCTGCATGTGTGCAACCTTCAAAAGTTTTGCATATCAAATTGTATACTAGCTAATATGTATTCGAAATCTCTCTCACTTCACCTCTCACGTATCATTGCAACTACATGAATATTGCATGGGCACAAGAAGATCGACGAGTGGAAGTGAACCTTTGAATTTCAGTGACATGATGAATAGTGCAACATTGGCATGTTCAGATTGACTCTGCGGGACTCTGAGGGTTAAATGTTATTAAGTGATTCACAGATTTATTGACAAGCTCATCTTCCGCTGCTGCTGCGGCAAAATCCAATAATTGACCTTTCCCTTTTCACAGGATCTCAACTTCTCTATAAACACATCCATGTTGAAGACCAATTAAGATCTTATGGACGGTTTCCAATAGATGTGTTTATAAAAAATAGGAAATGCATTTAATATTTACAAGTCAATGAGTTTTTTGAAATTCTTTAAGACACTTTCGGTGCAGTTTTCTTTGTTCCTTTATCGCTCTCACGTTACAGCTTACACAGCAGACGGTGTTTCTTTCTGTGTGAACAAAATATTGAAATGTTCATTCCTGTAAAGAGCTTTAATAGTTGAAGTCGAGGTCTGCAAGACGTGCACTGTTTCATCACATCATCACATTTCATGTCTTTTAGCTTAAAAGGGTACATTGGGACTTGTGACTTGTGTCTGGCGCCCGTTTACTGATCACGACTTTCTTTAATAGGAATTTTCAATCGTGGTTCAAACTATGTAGTGAATTTAAGTGACTTTCAGAAAATTGCATTTCCTTCCTTTCTTCTTATTTCTAATTTCACATCCTGCATCTGTCAGCATGCTTCAAATCTTTTCAAGTTTGTAATAAGGGTGTATTTTGCTACCGCGTGCACAAAATGTAAAATGTAATGTAATCCTTAGGATGAAGGCAGATTTTGGTGACTGAGTGAAGTGAGACCTGAGTTCTCGTATAAAGTCATGCCTTCAAGGATTCCACTCACGTGCTGAAGTTTTAAACCACTTACAACACCTTCGGGTCGTCTTCAAAGTATGCTCATCCTCCAGATTCAGATTGTAACAGACAACGTGAATTTTTATCCTCATTTGCTCACCATGCCATATTAAAAGAGACGGACAGGAAGAAGAAAGGAACACCTTTTGGATGTCCATAAGAACACTTTTACTAACATAAATCCCCATATTTTTCTTCTCTCACTGAGTAGGTGAGCAAGTACGATCCGATGGTTAAAAAATGAGAGTCTTTTCTTTTCATTGTCAAGACTTTACAACATCAAGAGAGGTAATGACGATGAGCAGAAATATAAAAACCGGTTAGGAATCTTGAAGGATTGCCGAATTCAAATGCAACCTCACACCTTGCAAGTCTTATTCTTTCGTTTGGTGATGCATGATCCGTCTCTTGTTCTTTAGTCTAAATGGCGGATAAAATTCTTTTTAAGAAACAGGGGATGTCAACCGTTTGAATTTTTCCCATATCGTGTACAATACTTGAAAGCTTTAGAAGTAAAAAAAAGATAATACATGGATTATCTCTCCTTGCGACAATGTCTTAAGTTGGGCCCTTAATCAACCATTGGAATGTAAAATAGAGACATGTTTCAAATTCCACCGCAGAAAGGACATTCTGCAATATTTTTTTGTCTTTTCAACCTCCTCTTACATTAACCAAGTTGGACGTTTGTGACTAATTGCAACAATTAGCTTGTATGAACCAAAAGAAATTCCTACGAAATTTTCAACGACCGTGGAAAAGTCACCGGAATGCTTAGCCAAGGAGAGCTGTAAAAGACATTTTGCTCTGGTTTTGGGGCTTTTGGTATGCTCTGTGCCTTCACTTCCTGTGGCAGAGTTATTAAACGACAGCTTCAGCTGTGCGTTCCCCTTTCAAGATTAGGGCGAGAAAAATCCTTCTGTGTGAATTCGTATTCACGCGACTTTGTTTTCTTGAGCTGAATTTGTTCAAGTATGCCATGGCTCAAGTTAATTGAAGCACTGCTGCTGTGTTGGTTTAATTAAGTAATTTCTAATTGATGCTTTTAACACGAGTCCTTGCTTTGGATTTTAATATCTCTATCCCGCCTGCTGCGTTTAGACCTTGTCTATTCAAAATTCAGATATTTTTAGAATCATGTGCAAAAGATTATTATTATCATCTTTTCATTTTTACATTTAGTATTGAACTGAAGGGTGAACTTAAAGGGTGGTTTCGAACAGATTATTAATGTCTTTTGAGAGAAGTGAATGTAAAAATGTGAGTATTGCATCTCTTATCTTTTCAAAGGCAAAGGGCCAAATGTAAAGAAAAAGACACGTTATCTTTGTGATTGTGTCTTTTATTACCGCCTTTGATACGCATACGCTTACACGCGTTGTTTGTAGGTGAATTAGCATATCATCAGACGGAACTGCATCTCGTCCACCCAACAAGTTGACCGACTGAAGGAAACAATGGGCAATGTGTACACTTGGGACTGGGTCGGTTTGTCATCTGGGTAGTAGAGATTTCACTGTTCCCATTATGCATTTCATTACACACTGTTGACTGTCGTCAACACAGCATTCACTCCTTTCTTGAGCTACTGTGACCAGTTGCATTTACCACTTTGCTCCCAGTAACAAATGAGTGAAATTGTCACCGGTTGTAAGAGAAATCGAAAAATCATTGGAAGTGAATTCAACTTGTCAGGAAGCACACGTAATTCTTACGTCTTTCATTTTGCAAAAGGATAAGAATAGTACTGATTGGGGAAGTAGGAGCATTTCTGCTCATTGTCCACAATCATAAGTACCGTGCAGTTGGTCAGGATTAGCATAGGTTTCGTCGTCACTCCTAATAGTATAACATATGCCACTGTGGATGCAATTGGTTCCAGGTCTTCATAATAATAGCACAATCAAGTCCATTGCTGTTTACTCTATTCCATCTCTTGATTATGATGACTAAAAAGGAAGTGGTACAATTTTTTAACTGCTTTATTGTGCAACAATATACTAAACATCGTTACACGTGCTATACGCACACTTTTTGAAACTATGTAGTAACTTTTAACTGATGTAACAGTCAAAGTTATTCTATTGTCAAAATCATTCGAATTTCAAATTTTACGTCGAGCCCTGTTCTATCGAGCTATTCCATTTCCTTGTACACGAACACTGTAGTACAGCAACTGAAAATGTCATTAAGGCATGGAATGTTTGTGTGAATGTTTGGGTCCTAAGTGTTCAAAACGTGTCGCAAGTTGTCGACGTTGTCTCCGAATGGCCAATCACTGGGAACAGTTTTACTAACAATTATATTTATGTAAAATTGAAATGAAGTTGTGCATACATGTATATAAATAGAGCTTTAATACACAAATGAAAAGAAACTCCAAATGAACTGTCCTTTGAACATTTTATTTTTATCCTCAGTTGTGGAAGTACGCAACAGATGAGTTTTATATGCGGACATCTAATTGCATTCTTGTGTGGACACATTATGACAATTGCAATTGGGACTTAAGTGAGGAATTGTTGTGTCTGAATGAATTTAGTCCATTGTAGGAATAGGGGCATCAACACACGGCATTTTGTCATGTCTGAAAAAAGAAATGCCTTGCATAATCATGCAGTATTATAAAAATGCAAATTATAAACAAGCTTCCGAATGAATGCCGCAATGTTAATGCTACAATATGTCTACATTGTTAACATCGTAGACGAATAAAGGTCGAAAATTATTATTTGCAGAAGTATTAATGCAAATTTTATTGGGAAAGTTCTTCAACAAGCACCTTTCGTCTGTAAATCAGTCAATCAAGTGAGTATGTTACAAGTGTTGCAAGTTAAAAGTTCACACCTCGCACCTATGCTCTTGTGTGAATTGGGTGCTACCTCTTCAAAAACTTGAAAGATTTAATGAATTTTTTTTGCAAGAATAAAAGTTCTTTAGACTGCATCAAAACTTTCTTAAAAAGACAAGAGGATGAATGCAACAGGCACGTTTTGTACCTTCACCTTCGTGATGCCGCAATATCATTTTGATTTAAGTAGTAAAAAATGAAGTTGATGACTTCTGCAATAATGTAGTGCTCGATGCCTTTTGCAAATATTGCATTTCAGTTTCGGTAAAGATGACACATTCTCCATTTCCTTTTGAGCGTGAACCTGTGTGGCTCTAAAGATGAATTCTACAAGTAGTTAAATATCTGCTCAATGGGATATGATATGAGAGATGAAGGAGCGAGGATGATCCACGGTGAAGAACACCTGTTGAAGGTGGCATTAATATAAATTTTA
>JABASF010003446.1:0-10274 GCA_019776145.1 Harlomillsia oculata
AAAAGTATCGCAACTGGTCAATAGACCAAAGGATTATTATTGCATGCATGAGCCAATAAAGGGGATCAAATACGAGAGGATCAAGTTGAAAAAGCAATATTTTCAATATCATGTTATATCAGTAACTCTTATAGGAACCCTATTAAACGTTACAAGCAGTACAAAACGTCTTTTCCCCTTCTCTCGTGCATCCCCTCTGTGTAATTGGATATGATTAAAATATATATTTTGGGCTTGGTCACACAGCTCTAAATCAAATGAAACATTTGCTTGCTTCCTTGCTCTGTGTTCCTTACATTATTATTATCTCGTTAGGCTAAACGGACAGTTGGACAAATTATTACAGGTTAATAATAGAAGTGTCTTGGAAAACGCTATTGAGTAATTGTTAATTTATTTTCTAGCGTCCCAACAACGAACAACAAGGTTTGCTTTGGTTGCTTCTTGCTTGAATGGTTGGCCAATTACATTCAAATTCAAATTCAGCAGTGCCGCTCATTAAACTGAAAGAAAATTTTGAGTAGAGCTACGGGAACGGGAACGGAAAGGGGACAATGACACCAGTAGGTTTTGTCACGTTTCTTAATTACTTTCTTGAGCTCGTTTTCTTGTTTCAGTGGTTTTTTGCCAAAAAAGAAGAACTGAGGGAGAGAGAGAGAGAGAGATGAAAAAAGGATGAAATTGGCCGGATTCAACAAAGTTTGTGGTAGTGTGCTCATGAGGAAGTTGACACGACGTGAGTCGAAGGGTGGAAACACAAGTTTCAAGACTTTTTCAACCGAGAAACCAAAAGTGTGCATTTGACACAGTTCTTACATGTTATGCAATGTAACATTTTAGTATTATTTTTTTCCGTGGGAGTTTGAGCTTTGCTGCTGTTCCTTGTTTGTTGAGCCTCAAGAGTTGTTTGATACCCGACTTTCTGCCATGTTGTGTATGCTCGTGAACTCTCGTGAACATGTATAATTTGTAGATAGAAAGTATGATAACGACCTATCCCGAGAGTTTGTGTTATACGAAACTTTGCCAAAAAAAATGCTTCAAAGGGCTTCACCCACGGACTTTAAATGTAATCGCTTAGGGAATTCCTATAATAATATTTGCTTTTGTTTCTCAAGTTTCTCTTTTTCATTCCCATGTTCCTTTTTGAAACTGGAACCCAAAATGTAAATATCTCTGCTTTTTTTAGTAATTTGCAACAGAAGATATAAAATTGCACAGAGTGATGACTTGACGTTTTAGATTTCAAATTACGAATATTCTCAAAATTGAAGTATAATTTCATCAAATGCGAATCTGAGGAATTTATTACCCGCTGGCAGACAGTCGTTATGAATTTTAATGTAGTGAAATGTTATTGTAGTACCAAAATGCAAATTTTGTAGGTTAATTTTGTTAATTTTCCCATAAGGCTGAAAATTTGCATGGGGAAATATAATTTATTTTCTTGTAGAGAAGTGCAGATTTTGTGTCATGTCAAGTCAAGCTTAGTATATTTGCCAATTGTGAAGTGTGCTACTGCAACTTGTGGGATTTAGTGGAGCCTCAAGGCATGACGCATGACATTCCTCTAGGGCGAACAAAGTCAGAAGCTGCATACAAAAGAGCTGTATTTGCTTGATCGTCAATAGTGGATAAAGAGATACAGTCTGATTTTCTCTTCAGTGAGACTCTGGACTGTCACAATAATTCTGAAATGGAAAATCGAATGAGAGAATTGGGAATGAGAGACACAGAGCAGAGTAAGCGGACAGAAGAGCAGCGTCAGACTAGCCCATTTTCCACTTTTCGTTTCGTTTCGATAATGTTACCAAGTACGGATAGTCAGTAGGACATGCCAAAATGTATGGTCGTGGCCGAAGAGAGTACAGAGAAAATTGTACAGAAAGAGAGAAACAAAGTGTAAGCAACTCATTTCTATGCGGGGCGCAGACTGATTTGAATATGCTGAGATTCCAAAATCTCATTAGAGCTTCCTGTGACTTTCATCCTTGAGTTAGCTCCACTCTGTGCGGTTTTTGTTCCTCGGCCAAATCTCAAAATCCGCCCGGATTCAATTCGACATGTCTCAAAGAGACTCAACAGAGACGAAAGGGAAACAAAAGGGTAGATTTCTCTTTTCCATCTCTCAGAAGCAAATATCAATGACGACCTGTTCACCCTTCCCTCTGCAAACTACAAGGAAAATGCAACTTCATCATGAAGCTCAACGATTCAAAAGCTCTCAATTCCCACAATGCTAATATTGTAGTTGAGTCTTCTTCCCGTCTGTCCTCGAATAATCTCTCATTACGGCTACAAATAACAACGAGCAAAATGCAATCCCCAACCTCATCATGCATATAATGTCGTGATGTTGTGAATGTGAACAAGGAAACAAACAACCGCAACTACAAACTTGGGAACTCAAAAAGACTCTTTACACGGCAATGCAATTGCATTTTTACAACCCTTTCCCATTCCCATTTTCCTTTTCTCATACAAAACACAGCAATGCGTTCCACATTCTAACTACAACTGAAGTTAAAAACCACACGATCTCATTATACCATTTACAGAATATACAAGCAATTCTGTGAAGTTTAGTCGATTTCAAATTACAAGTTAGTGGCCTTTGTACCATTTCAGCTTCCTTTTCCGTATTAGCTTTTGCGAACTTAAACCAACTTTTAGAATATAGTATTCATTTATGCATTAATATATCCTATACAAGAATCCCAGTCATTAAACATTAGCATCACCGCCAAAGGCATCTCCAGGAGAATTACCGAATGACCTCATCATCTGTACAATGTGAATTTTCTGTATCCTCTTATAGTATAGAAGTAGGAAACACGCTATGAGTACGATGGATTTATAATTATAATCCCAACATTTCTGCTCTTATACTTTGAGCTGTCCGATACGATTTTCATCGGGTACTTAGCCGGGCCCCATCGAGCCCAGAGCGGATAAAGGATAAAATGCTTGAATGATACGTTTATTTGTGCTTGCAAAATCAAGGGACGCAGTCTCATGGAACATTGCAACTAGAAGAGCTATTATTCCACTTGCAACAGAACGGAGACAACAGACAACGATACTTTGAAAATATATAGCCAGAGGAAAGTGTGATGGCAATGCATTTTCGGATCGGCATTGCATTGCAGGTGAAATGGTGAAGTGGTAGTGTTTTTCGTGTAGTTTCCAGATTTCCAGACTGTCAAAGCTTACTATCACAACTTTGGAGAATTGTCAAGTGTATCGAACTAAAACAATGGTTAGTGTAGTGGATACTACAAAAACGAGACGATGAGAATCGACGTCCAGACAAAACGTTACTCGTTGTGATCTGGAAAGGATTTTGGACCCAAGCTAATGTGGTGTGAAAGAGAGCGAGAGAAAAGTTTTAAAGTGCTTACGCGTGTCGCCGATTCCGAATGTCTGTGATGGCAAGAGTCCCCCGGAGAAGAGCAGAGTCGACACGAACAACCGAAAAATCCATCCATCCATCTCAGGCTTTGGGATGCTGGGCTTGAGCTTACTCTTCTTTGGCCCCTTTAGGCACCTTCATATTCATCCAAGTCCGAACGGTGTATGGCCATGTGCCGAACTTATTCCTCCCTTCAAATAACCTATGTGCTCTTCTCTTAAAGTCTTGGGTTGCTTCCTTCTTCTTTCGAATTCGTTTTTGGATATTTCAGTTTTATATCAGCCTTCACGCCTCCAGTCTAGACAATTTCTCCTTCCTGCATTATTATATACAAAATGCAAAATCGTCAATCCATAAAAAAGTGAAATGCTATTCTACTCACACAGTATTCGACACAGAAACAGGATTTTTGCATGTTCATACGGCAAATAAATTCACGTCTTCCGTCAATCTGCATAGGTTTCGCCTATTGAAAATCTCAACGTGCCCCAGCTTTATAAATAATCAACGCCGCAAAACATTGAACCGGAAAAGTGAAAAAGGTGTACGAATTCGGAAATGAAAATGTTCTACATGAAATTTATAGTATACTGAAATTTTGTCAACAAGTCTCTCCACGATCCGTTCACGTTCTTGAGATTTGTAATCCAACCAGAGTTGCGACTTTCGACACGCTTTACGTAGATGAGGATCTAAAGATTGTGACCAAGATGCGTTTGTCCACAACAGAAAGAGAGAGAAAGCAAAGGTTGGATTTGGGAACAACCACAGTTCAAGTTTGTGTCAGCATGCTCCTCATGCCCCACAAAGGTGTGTATCCCAACGTCTGTGTGCTGACTTTCACCGGGGCACACTCACACATAGACACGGGGTATGAATGGCAAGTAGGCCAAAAAACGACAAGGAACCATAAGAACAAGAACCAAAGAACCAACTTTTTGCTTCTTGTAACATTACTGCAGAGGCCATTCTCCGTCGTTCACCCTTAGAGTTTTCCAGTGTCACTTTTAGAAAAGGAAGACAATATTGATATTCTTTGCCTAAGGGAATCTTGCTGAGCGTAAAGATGCGTTTAGGTGAACGGAAGGTGGGAGTTGAGAGGCTTCCCATAGTCTCGATTTTGAATAAAACATGGAGAAGAGCTTCACATCATCAAGACGGATAGGTCGCCGTATGCCTTTTTTCGTTCCTCGTCTGCATGCAGGAAAGCATCTGCATTCTATTCTGGTAGCCTCACGCTCTCTTTCTTTCTTTTATACGTTTTTCTTTATGCTTTCTTTAACATTGGCATCAAGAAGTAGCCAAGGGCTAAGAGAAAACCCTTTCTATGGTACGAGTTAGTACACACTTTTAACTGTAGCATAAAGTAACGTTAGTTTGTTGTTGTGGCCGCCACGATGAAAGGATGAGCTACAACTGCTGTTACTACCGTTTACGTTTTTCTTTTTCACCATCCCATATCATAAGAATAGACAAGTTGACTACTATAGTATAACTCATCTTGTATCGTTACTATACAGCACAGAGGATCTGTAAACTTGTGATGCTGATGGATCCCATAAAGCTTTTTGTGAGCATCATCAAGCATGTATCTTTTCCCAGTAAGATTATGAACTATGGGTTCCAGGTTCTCTGCCTTGTGTTGTGCTATAGGTTCATCTTTCACCGGTTCATAGTCCCGTTTTAGCAGTTCATACCAAGTTTGCCTACAGTGGAACGAAAAAGAGGATGAATGTTAGTAGTGTGTACGATAAAATAATATCAAAGTCGTGCTTAGTAGAGAAAATGCCACGTCTTTGTTCATTTACTTTCGTGTGCTGTTAAAGAACACGAGGTTTTTGGCCTTCTCTCAAAGTAAACTCAAGTCCCTTGTAGTCATTTTCGTATACAAAACAGCTGAATACATTTATGAGCAGATACTTAAATAGGAGAGAAGGAAACGTATAAATTTGAATACAAGTCCTTTACATTCACTATAGTGTCATTAATTTATGAGTGCGCCATCCTCTTATTCTTCCTTTTTGCCTTTAAGACGGATGAGAGCTGAAGAAATATTACACAAGAGAAAGTGCAATGAATGGGACAACACACCGCACAGAAGTGTTCAGGTGGTTTGGCCTTGTGTGCTTGAGTAGTTTAAGCTTACAAAGTAATACAAAGTACAAAACTGCTATTCCTCTTTTTTGGCTTTTATTACAAGGGACAGGCACGAGAACAATAAGAAACGGGCAGGCAGGCTCACGCAGTGACATCACAACGTGCATTTTACAATATTTACTGTATTTACATCCTGGAAGTGAAAGCATTACATGGGAGAAAATTTCATGGGTACACGGAATAAAAACGTTTCCAAAACCCTCCGCCTTGTCATTTTCAATAATGAAATGAAAATTAGAGTAAAATTCTGGAAAATTCTGTGTATGTGTGTGACTATAAGTATAGAAAAATACGAAAGTATATATTTTTGTTGAAGGAGTTCAATGTGGAAATATGAAAATTGTCCATGTTAGGAACCGCATCAGAGACCACCATCGACCACCGGCTCTCAAAGTGTAATATGATCTATACGCACACGACTAATTAAAGTCGCGTGTGTGTACAGTGTGTACTTGGATTTGGTGGACATGAACCTGGTGTGTTGTGTATGCTCACGCTCTCTCAGAGTTCCACCAAACTTTGGACAGAATGAAATATTAATGAGACCAAATGGAAGTCTAACTTTCACTTTTTTCCTTCCTCACGACACGACATTACAATGGACAGCAGTGGACATTCCTTTTTTCCACGGTGGGCCATAAAAACTGTCGTGGTCACCGGAATACTGGACACTGGACTTGAATCGACTATACTAGTCAAGTAATATGCAGTATACGACCAAAAATGTTTTCCGTTGTATTCTGTTTTGGGATGACTGGAAAGTTCTTTCATATTCAATTCGTTGTGGAAAAAAGAACTACCGCACGTTCTCGTAAAAAAATGTACAGTATGCGCGCTCTCGGTCTCGTTTCTCAGTGAGTAAGATGGATGGGAAATTGAATGTGCTTTAAGAAATAAAGAGCAAAATAGATTCGGCTTCTTTTTAACAACCTGAGAAAAAATAGTGAGTTTACGTGAAATGTAAAGTCAGAAAAGTGTAGTTACAGAAATTCCGAAAAAGACACGAAACAAGTTTCAAAAAGCAGCAAGACGTGAATTAATATGTTTAATATTTTGATGAGAGGAAAAGTAAAATCCTGCCTTGCCAGCGGACATCCTTCAAGCATGAATTTTAGAATTTACCACGACAGGAATCTGGCGAATTGTTTCGTGGTAGAATGCCTATTGTATTTTCAAAAAGTGGCTTAAAATGGGAAAAAAATGCTGCAGTGAAAAGAAATGAGGAAGACAATTGGTTCTTCTGTCTCAACAGCTTCCTAATAATCCAAAAAAGAGGAAAGGAAGCCGTGCCCAGAAAACCCCCTTGGTCTCTCGTGGTAGACCAATTAGATTAGACTGCAGATGACATGTGTTCCTGATAGCTTTTTGATGCTGACTTTATTTCTTTCAAGCTGGTTCACCGTAAAATACCCGTTTTTCTTTGTTGACTTCTCCGATTTTCACTTTCGGATGGCTGGCAGGTCTTACTGTCGACGTCGACATGAGGGGACTTGCACACATACAAAATCTTATAGTGACAAAACACTGGAATAAGAAAAATGAGACAAACCTTAGAGCGTAGCCTTTTTCGTTATTCTGTGGACAGAGCAGAGGAACGTGGAACGTCTCTCACGCACTCACAGTGCAACTCTAATTAGTTTGTTCTCCAACACTTCAGGGCAAAGGCAGAGTTTTCGTTTACTTCATTTACAGGGAATTGTCACCGTCACGGGAGTCCCGTTAGTTTGAATGTCTTCTTGGACGTTCAATGCGAGCAAATTATTCTCGCTCAACTTGTGCTTCGTGTAAACAGCCACAGGTAAGTGCGAGTCTCAATAAACTCACTTTTTGTCCCCCTTTCTCCACTATATTCTTACTTTATCTATACAAAACAGTTGTGTAGTATAGTTCCACAAGTAACTTCCTCCTCGCAATTTTCAAAACATAAAATTTTACTCACAATTTCAAGCGACACTATTTAACTCACACTTTACTCCCAAGTTACAACCGTATATAATTTTAGGTCCTTGGATAAGAGTTGTTTGATGATGATGACGATTATGACGGAATTTTGCAGTTGGCTTAACACAACTGGTAAATTATAATTAATTAATCAATTAATTGTTTCTAAACTTGCAAACTTGTATTTTGAATTTGAATAAATGAGTTTTTTTTAAATTTTGTCGAGTTTCGTGGAAAAACTTTTGTCAAACCTCAATGATTGTGAATGAGACAACGATGAGTGAAGAGAGTTGGGTTTTGGGGCAAGCTAAGACTTTTTCGATGTTGTGCAGAAGAAAGCAAAGTTGGAACTGAGCAGTTTTCCTTCCCAAGTGCGGGTATTGCCGGGTTCTGTGAGAAGTTTGGGATCGATGACTCCGTGGTGGCGCATGTTTCCGTGTACTGTGTTTTGGTTCCGGGTAACTTACCGTTCAAAACAGTGTGACTGCACGACCTTATATGGGGTAATGTTTTACATTGTACGAAACACATCTCTCCGGGTAGAAGCATCCGCATCTCACAAGATACATTTTGATTCATAATCCCTGACAGTTCCGGGGTAACGTAAGAAATGTAAAATAATGTGACAGCAATCTATCTTAAACACGACATTATTTCATTTCATACGGCCGACATTTCTTTTTATATTACATAATATTGTTTTGGACTTTTTTTGGTTAGGTTGTATCCGGTTGTACAGGACGGAGAATGAGACATCACGTTCAATTTTTTACTACACGTTAAACTATATTTATACCATAATGGAGAAAAGCGTGTGACTCATTAGTCACTGGTTCATATGCTACATTGAACCCTTTATTGGTGCCTGTGAAAGCAGAATTATGAGCTTATCTGAGATATGGGATGTTCCCAATCTATCTTAAACACGACATTATTTCATTTCATACGGCCGACATTTCTTTTTATATTACATAATATTGTTTTGGACTTTTTTGGTTAGGTTGTACCCGGTTGTACAGGACGGAGAATGAGACATCATGTTCAATTTTTTACTACACGCTAAACTATATTTATACCATAATGGAGAAAAGCGTGTGACTCATTAGTCAATGGTTCATATGCTACATTGAACCCTTTATTGGTGCCTGTGAAAGCAGAATTATGAGCTTATCTGAGATATGGGATGTTCCCATGTTCCCCAAAAATATCCGGATTCATAACTTTCTCTACGATTTACCACACACAGACGGAACCTCCAAACGATCCCAGTTCCCACATAAGGAACTCTGAAAACCCTGAGAAAAGCAACCCTCTTTCTCCCTTTTTCTCTCTCACTTGCTCCCGTTCTCAGAGTCATATCCATAATCGAAATTTTTAGTACACAATGTTCTCCATTATGTTCCTTTCGACCGCGTGCTTTCATTTCAAACTTTCAATAAACTCCTCTTGCCCATTTACCATTTTACCATCTTTCTATCTCTTTCTTTAACTTAGGTAAGGAGAGCTGTGCTATACCTTCAAACCTTCAATGTGCCTTCTTGACTCTGGCCGCACCCTTCTTATTGAAGTTTGGGAACGACAAACGGCTTTTTCTCTTACTTAATGGGCTCATCAGATTGGGAGTAATTTTTATTAAGATTTATCGTTATTAGTCGTAATGTCGGAACATGAGTAGAAATTGCTCAAAGTCTATCACTACGAGGATTAATTCGAGTACTTAGACATCTTACGACTTTGGACAAAGAACGGGCATTAAAAATGCTATTGCGCAAGGGTTATAGTTATAACAAGTTCACATTCGCTCGTTCCTTTGCATTTTTATCTCAGTACTTTGAGTAACTTGTAATTAAAATGAAATTCGCATCCTAGTTTTTCGCTTCCGTGAAAATGGCATCCCATTGTTATAAATGGAATGAGCGCTTTCATTGGAATCTTATGACATTTTGGATGGAAAGCACTGTTAATCTGAGAATCCAGAAAAAACGTAAATGTAATGTGCAACAGACCAAACCCAAACTTATTGAACGGTCACATACGTGTGGAAATGACAGTAAATGACTGAGGGTTTGCAGTCATTGGCGGCGCTGACGAAACCGACAACGCAAACGGCGGCATCGGTAGCTTTTCTTTCTATTCAACACTTGTTTGCAGAAGGGGAGCATCAAATTTCATTTTGTGCAACTACGTTTCGCCTCCGCTGGTTTTTTTGGCCGGTGTGATGACTACGGCTTGTGTGAAGAAAGAAAATAAAAACAAGGTAACTGATACCAATAAACCTATTTGCGGTGAGATGAAGTTTATATGCCGAATATGGGGAGAAACTATGTTTTTTTCCTCCTCCAGTTTCCTCCAGCTCATTCCTTTCACTCATGTTTCCTGCTCCTTAGAGCGGAAATAATGCCCAACTCCCTTCTTCTTGTAGTACTTTTGGAAAAGAAAAAAAAGGCTCGCTCCTTTTCTCACTCTTTCTTCATTCCTCGTCTCATCACACACTCTGAACTCACCCGCATCAAGGTCTTTTCACCCTAACAGGCAGAATGCAGTGTTCGAAAGCATTCAACCAGTTGTTGTTGAAACCTTGAAGAAATGTGCACAGTAGACTATGGGAAACAGCCGAAATGGACATTCAACAACGGTGTACGTTCAATTTTGTTCGAGTAGTTATCAGTGACGTTTTGCCGATTTCAGTTTCAATTGGTTTTTGCTGTGTACTGCGCTCCAGGACGAAACTCGGCAGGTAATAGTCAATAGTGTAAATGGCGGA
>JABASF010003447.1:0-10274 GCA_019776145.1 Harlomillsia oculata
CCTTGCAAGCTATTTATAAAAACCAGTAGCTAATTTTGCAACTTGCAATCAAAATCAAGTGCATGGGCCAACTTTTTCAGACGGGTTGTATCCTAGTAGCCTAGTAGACATCTAATCTAGGTTTTGGCGTTCATGAAAAGGACATCCATCGGTATGGTCCACGTGTGTGACAAATTCTCTTTCACAAATGAGTACACTTACAGAAAAAATGGAGAAAAACTACTATTCGAAAATATTTTTATATTCTTACACTTTATATATAGCATTTAATATACCGAATAAATATTTTCGTCATACCCAAAGAAAAAAGTACATAAATAACGCATGTAGTCCTGTAAGCACGATGAATTGAGTTTTTGCTCCGTCTTGTATTTGTCAGATACAGTACGCATTTTTACTACACACGCACTTGTACGTACGTGTACTACCTATACAATACAATATACAATGTATAAAGATTATCGCGTCTGTTTTAATGGATACTTGATTTAATAGTTTTATAAATTCAATTCAAGTCGTCAACGTTGCCGTCAAAGACCTGTCAGAGAAGAATTTTGTGAATAGAAGCTCTACAAAATACATAGTTACGAGAGAATAGCCAGAAGCCAACAATTTAAAATGCACGAAATGAGTAAATTTGAGATTCTGGCTTCCGAGATGTGAAGATACTCTCATCTATGGGATTGCTGAGAATGCGTAATAATTATAGCCGCCCCTGATAAAAAAAGACGCAAAGACCGTAGGGATGTTATTCAGAAACAAAGTGCGTGAAAAGAAAGTCGAAACGGCATAACAACGTCATGATAATAGGTAATTGGCGATGACAGTAATTACCTTAAGAGTGGACGTCTCATCTCAGCTCATTCACCAAGTTAGACTTAGGCTTTGATACGCACCGCCGCCGTGATAATCAAATTAGTTTCTTTCGTTGTGTCACTCAAGTTTTGTGTCTAAAGAAATTGTGTTCCTGGTTGTATGACAAAAAAAGAATCTTTGACTTTTCCTTAGCAAGTTACTCATAATTTCGTATGGAGGAAGCGTCATGTCAGTTTCATGCGATGTGATGGTGTTTATTACTTCCATTCCAACTTACAACCAACATACTATGTAATGTAACACATTGCCAATACCAAACCATACGAATGCTTTTGCATGTAGTACGCAGTACCATCAAGAAGGGTTTGAGAAGCCTGCGTACATTTGGTGAACGGGACAATTTTAGTGCGTCTAGCAAAGCTTAAGATTAATCATTACATTGCCATTGTGCAAAGAATCATAAATACTATTAAGCAGCAAGCGATTACTTGAATCAGACATCAGAATAATTGCAAATATAGCAAATGGTATTCGGCTATTATTACGTGGACGTAGACGTAATGCACAACGTATGAGGAAGCTCTGGAAAAAGAAATGGCTGAAAGCAATGCCAGCAGGACTTTTGGACTATGGAGGTGTTTGGGATAAAATGGTCTTGGGAGACCACGGCTGAACTGTAATCCTTCAGATGCAGAATTTTTTCTTTCTATTGTTTTAATGTGTCTGATTAGCGTGGGATTGTGGACCATTGTGTAACGAAAAGGATATAGTATAGTGTGAAAAAATAACTGGAGATTGTGTGAACACAAAGTGCAAAAAATGGGATGTCTGTGTGGAATTTTGTACAAATGTTTCAAAGATGTAATCATGTAAGTATCCAAGTATAAGTTTATATTAGGCACAAGAAACGAGATTACTATATAGTGTAACAATTTGAATGGAATGAGTTGCTAAACTTTGCTTTGGCAGCCTGAAATTTTTACTGTAAAGCCTTCATTGTATATACGTTTACTGCAAGAAGAAGCGGAATTTGTGGAGGGAGTTGATGTCGAGGCACATTCATGCATCTGGAGTGTTATTTGATGATTGGATGTACCAATGAGTCAGTGTAAATTAGAAGAACATTTGACTCAGTGAATTCCAATTGGCTCCTACTGAACAAACAGAGTAAACTGGACTGCTCTACTAATGCGTTATGGAAATCAATGGTGGAAAGTTCCATATTACTGCTGTATACGGACAAACAGGAACAATTATGAAATGAAATCCTTCTGATCAAGTTCCAGTTTCCAAGCATTTGTGTCTTCCTCAATAGACAATAGTTGATTGGGCGCCACTCTAAACACTGGAATTGATGACGATGAAACCTGCAAAGGGATAATTAGACGTTGGCTGATAAATTTGCATTATTCCTACGAAATCAAATCAAGGCTGCAACATATTCACCTAGACTATTGAAGGAGATCTTGCTGCAGTCATCATGAGGTCACGTCACGCGTTTGTTCCTTTCATAAAACTACAAAGAATTATTCAAAACTTTTGAATTTACTCTGGTTCGTTTTCTTTCAAAAACTCACAATGCAATAAATATGACAGGTGCAACAACAACAGTCGGATCTCTGGTTAAGCCTATCTGAGACTTGCACTTGCATATTCTTGGGTCTTCTTTCTTCGCCCCTTGATTGAATTGGATACGGAATAATTATGAGTGACTGAACACTTGGGGAGACGAAAGACACGAACCGTGAACCTGAAAATTGCACACCGTCTCAACTCTATTTCAAAAGGACTTGTGTATAGTCATCGTTTCTTAAAGAAAATCAGTCACGGGTACTTTGTGGACGTCTGGAGTCCACGTTTATATTCCCTCATTGGTTTTCTGCCTCACATTTTAAGTTCATGTGAACGTGCAAAAACAGCTCAGGAAGACGATCCCGAAAACGATAGGTAGAATAACAATGAAAAGACCTTTCCACGCTACCACGTCAAAGTGCAGAGAAACGCATATAAAAAGGCATGTAAATTGTGTAAGTACTTACGTGTACTATATTTTGTACCCGTTCTTGTAAATATAGTTAGAGTACACCATTTATGGCATTAGGAAGATTACTTTATATTTAGTAGTAGTACAGGACAGCTCACCAACCTGACAGTAAAAAAAGAGAAGCACTAAACCGAAATTGCAGATTGCAGGTGAACTAACATGCATTCAGCACTGGGTGAGTGAAGTTCGCTGTCAGTTCATGGCCCTTGGTATTCTATTGGGACTAAGAATTAAGCATTGTTACTATTTACCACATCTAGTCAGTCCGCTGTGCATGCAATGACTATGTGCAAAAAAGATTAATGATCTACACCAAGTTTCAGACGGCCCTCATTTGCATCCACTTAGCCTTGGCGACAGTGCATAATGGACATTTCTCCTCTTTCTCATCATTTCAGCACCAGACCTGCTCTTCAATGTTTCTGAGTAAAAAAACACCTAAATTGGTTCATAGCATTTTCCAATAATAATATGAACACATTTTTAACAGATTATGGATCCACGTCTCAAAGAATTGTGTCAGCTTGTTTCCTTTCAAATTAACTTCTTGAGTTCTTGAGACATTAAAAAAGCAATACGACTGGAAAATTACAAGGCAATGTTTCTATAATAACACATTCAAGTTTAGCGTTTAAATGTAGCAATGAATCATCACGCGGAACATTTTTTCTTAAAACCAACCTGTTCTAGTATTCCATTGGAAATTGCAGAACTCGAATGAGGTTCATGGACAGAAATGCATCTTGCGATTTTTGTGAATTAAAGTGTTAGTCATGCTGGATTATTCGTGAAGTGAATGGACTCAACGAGACATTTTCTTTCATTGTTCATTCTCGCTCAGTTACTATGAACTTTGATGAAAAGATGTAATAATAGGTGTACATTTTAAAATTGTATATATACTCTAAAAAGGCTCGTTGATAAATTCACATTCACGCTGAATTGCATCTAGCCACAAACAATTTTAACTATCAAGTGAAGCAATTGCATGAATGTAGCACCAAGAATAAGCACTAAACTGATGTATTTATTTTACTCTATACCAAAGTGCAAGGATTCTGTATAAGGAAAGAAGTGTAAGGCAACAACCTTCTTTATTTTGTAGTACCCCCCTACCCCTTTTGTATCCAACTTTAGTGATTTGTGCTCGGTTACAAGCTCCAGTATGCACTTAATTGCAAGGTTGCAACAAATGCAGTAATTACAATAATATTACCATTGTAATATTGCACTTGTTTCCACATTGTTGAACTGTTTGGAAGGTGTCTGAATGGAAACGGGAAGAACCAATGTCCTTAGGATTTACGTTGATGATGAGGAGGCTGTGGCTGCGATCGAAAATTCTCTGTACGGTCGTTGTTACAGCAAGGGAAACATGTTGGCATTTTAGTGTACGAGTGTACCTGTATATAAAAGTGTTGTTCCAATCTGACGATGAGAGGATTTCCTTTATACACCTCTCAAATGGACAATTTGAATATTACTGGATGAGTTTACATTTGCCATTGTGCTTCTTACCAAATGGATCATAATCATAATGAAGGTAGGCCCAATGCAATGTAAATTATTAGGTGCTGGCTCAGATGTCTGACACTGTATAGTTATTATACCCAAGACAATGACACGGAACAGTTTGATGTGTGGCAACAATCAAATAATAATACAGGCAGGAGCAGATCATATAATTTGAAGACGATGGTAAGAATATCAAATCCACTTTTCGAACTGCATTCCTACATGCAAATGTATTGTATGCTCATTTTCATTTGTACCACGAGTAAGATAAATATGTATAGTTGAACGTTAGAATCCATTGTCAAAACTCATCTTGGACGCTCTTTTGTTGATGACTACTTAATTGTTAGATTTCAAAAGCATTATTTTCATAGCGTCTCGTAGTAGTAAGTAAACAGCGGTAAACAATTATTTATTTTCAATATGCAATCTTTAACTTTAAGGAAATGTAATGTACTGAATCGGGCCCATGACTTCTCAGTTCGCACACATTAATAATACAAAGAGGAAGCTTATTCGAAATTACGTACCACATTTTATTCGACATTCTATTTTGCATGATAGTTCGTTTTAGAATTTCGGTTTGAAGCATTTTATGGACAAGATAAGTACTAAAATAACTTCTGAAGATTCCGTAGTTTAGAAAACAACAGTTTCTTTAAAGACAAATAATGGCTATGAGAATTGTAGGTTTGGTCATTGTTTCGTGTTAAATAAACCTACAGCATTTCATTGTTATAGGCTATATAAACTTTATGAACTATAAAAGAGCTGAGGGGCAAACGTCAATGTAAATTAAAATCTTAGAATGAGAAGCGACGGAAGCTGTTAGGATTTTACAGCAAAGTGAAAAAGATTATGGTGGGAATGGCGGAATGGAACATTTTATGAAGTTTACTATTATAATGCGGAAGAAAGCAACTGAGGTGATGTTAGTACATGGCATAAAATGAGAGGAGGAGATGCATTTGGAAGATAATTTAGAAAATGAGAAGCGATATAAACAGAGTGGAGTTGATCATAAAGTAAACGGGTGAGGATGACGAAACGAATAGGATACTACGAAATTATATGATACTTTGCTAGGATTCTAAAGAATGCATCTCATAAAAACAGAAAAAGGACCTATGCATTTTGTGTGCGATGTGCGTTCACATCGTTGACGAATGAGTGGCGAACTTTTTTTCACTCCAACGAATCTCGTGAAAGAACGCAAAGTTGTAGGACAAATAAGCCGATAATGATCTTCCGCACTGAGCCCCGAGGTAGATGCTAAAGTTAGGTTTCTGGTGTCGTTAGAGACGAAAACCTTGTGAGGAAGATACTTACAACCATCTTTGATTGCAGTTTCATTGCCCATTACTGGAATCGTGGGCAAGTAAAAGTTTTTCTGCATGCTTTGTGGATCTGGCAAAATTTCTAGTTTTCCTTCTCTTCTTCCCGTCTTGTTCGTTTTTCCCTTCTGGCGCTAATTGAAGAGTTCCGCAAGAAAAAAAGGGCGACAAGCATGTTCTTATTCCACATTTGCGTAAATTTCGCCAGAACTAAAGCTTAGGAAAAGAATCATAATTCTATTAGGAGATAAAACAGAGTTTCTCTGCGTTTTAGACAAAGTTGCCATGAATGTAATGAACTGAAGTTGACGGCTTTAGATAAGACACTTTAGTTTCAACGGCTTTTTCGTACACTTTGTGACACTCGGTACCCGATATTAATTATGTAAAGTGTTCCATAAAATTGAGATTCCATTCCGGGGATTTTTTGGCAGCATGATGGAGTGATTCAGTTCCTGCAAAATGGCATTTTTAGTATATAGCTTACTCGTAGAAAGTTGGGAGCCAACCAGCCAACCATAGGAGCGAACACTATTCGTTATTATAAATTGGGAATAAAAAGATGCTACATCGCATTTTTGTTAAAGGTTCTGCAAAGGTATATAGCTATATAGCAAAGGAAAGTCATTTAGCTGTTCTGTTATATGTGCTTATATCATTAGGATGACAAGATATAAATGAAACTTTCACGGTGTAAGCGAATATATAGATGAAATATTATATAATGGCTTTTGATGTTGAGTTCATATAGTTTGAGGCAGGAACTGTGAAAAAATTCAGTTGCCGTCGTCGATGCAGCATGTGGTCCTTATAGTCCTTATTCCTTACCTTTTTTACGTGAAGTTAAGTTATTTTATTATGGAGTACCATGTTATGTGATCTTCCAACGAGTTCCAGACTCTTTTTCCCTATTACTATATACCTAGTAGTGGGGGTTAATATAGTAAATGCCGTGAGGAACTGCTGAACATGAATTAACATGGTTGACGGCTGGGGTTTGGCGAAGGCAATTTTTCTTGTTTATGAGCCATGGACAATAATATTGTTAGAACCATTGTCAATAAAGTTGGGAGTTCGTTACGACATGACATAAACCTTTGGTCAATTATGGCTGATGGCTGACGTTTTTGTGTTGCAGGCTGCAAATAACGTGCAAGACGATGGACCGGCGCTTAAAGGGAAAATTATCAAATTTGGATGGTTAGAAGGTGTCTTGGTAAGCCATTGGAATCAAGTTTAATGAAAACAAACGATACTGCGACTGCAACCCAATTCTCGTTGATGTTGAAAATACATACCAAAACCTAAGACACAGTGGATCTTTTATTAGTATTATTGTACTAGTCCCTGTTTGTGCCATCTTCACCTGAGTCTAACAGTTGACGTGCATTCCAATTTTTTTTAGATGCGATGCCTGCTGAACATTTGGGGCGTTATGCTCTTTCTTCGACTGTCCTGGGTGATTGGTCAAGCCGGAATCTGTAAGTGTTTTCGTTCATGTTTCAGCTTTAGTTTATACGAGTATTCTTTATGCTTTATGTATTACGTCCCAACAATTTGTCAAGATGAAGATTTGCTATATGAGAGTATTAAATTTTTGTGTTTCTGGGACAATGCAGTGGAAGGATTTTTGCTAATCAGCTTGGCCAACTTGGTAACTTTCATCACTGCCTTCTCCATGTCAGCCGTGTCGACAAATGGTCAAATCAAAGGAGGTGGGATATACTACATGATCTCTCGTTCCCTAGGACCGGAATTCGGAGCAGCTATTGGACTTATGTTCACTATTGCCAACTCGATTGCTGTGTCATTGTACATTGTGGGCTTTTGCGAGTCCCTGAACGATCTTTTGGAAGTAAACGAATGGGGCAAGATTATTGACGGTGGCCCGAATGACATTCGAGTGGTTGGTGTCGGCGTCTTGGTCTGCATCCTCATCCTTGCTTTTGTCGGCATGGATTGGGTAACTCGGGTACGTGCAAACACTTCTGTAATGAATGTCAATATTGATGTAGGAAGAAATGACTCTGCTCAGCTCATGTCACAAAAACGACTAAAATAAGAGAATGACAACGTCAACGACCCCCTTTCAACTCTGGCTTGTGCAAATCATGACCAAACAACCAATGCGCTATTGAGCAAGCTTTCTTGAATCAGCATGGTCTCGGTTCCCGCACTTACTTTTAATTATTGGATTGTGCCTACCTAGTTGTATTAACTTACTATAAATGCCATGGGCAAAGTTTATTATCCACCTTGTATATTTTTCGTACTGAAATGACTTGGGAAGGAAAGTGTCAAGTGGAAGCATTTTTTCACCTCCCATTTTCCATCATCTCAATTTAATTCATTTGTTTTAGTATACACAACACATGAGGCGTGTAGTATTTAATATTCACCGTAATATGCAAATGTGTGATCTTTAGATATTCTGGTATGTATATGTCTCTCACTTGCGAATACGATGAAGTAATTCATACTGTTCTCAGTCGATGCACTCAACTTAACAACCAATCTGAAATAATAGCGATGACTTGCGTGCAAACAGTTTGTTTGTTGTTCTGGTCAAATTCAAACACAAATACTATATATAAGTTGTTAGATTCTTCACCTTGTGCTTCTTCGAATGAATGACATAAACGCTTGAAAAATGAGTTGAGTCATTGTGATGAGAAAATTGCAATGGACTTTGTCATCTTCAACAAACTTTGTAATTCTGTTGCATGAAAATTACTTATTAGTTTATTAGTAATAAATATTTTATGGTTGTAGACGCAAATGTTCCTTCTCGTCGTGTTGATAGCGGCACAAATCGATTTCATAATTGGTAGCTTCATCGGCCCTGTGGACGAGAAAGAGAAAGCGGAAGGATTTATAGGTTACAACGGTGAGTGACCAAATGTCCAACAAATTGCTTTTGCAAATTGCAAATACCTTATGTGGAACATAAATCAATCGTGACAATTCATTTAAGACGCCGTCTTTCTTGCTCTTCTCCATAACAGCAAAAACATTCTCTACGAATTTTTGGGCGGACTACCGAACAGCTTACGGTGAGGATGACACTAAACAAGATTTCTTCTCCGTGTTCGGTGTATTCTTCCCTGCCGTCACGGGAATTGTTGCTGGAGCCAATTTATCTGGCGACTTGAAGGATCCTGCAAGTGCCATCCCTAAAGGTACACTTATAGCCATTACCGTCACTTACATCAGCTACATTGGATATGCCATCATGATGGGAGGCTGTGCTCTCCGAGAAACTAGTGGAAATATCACGGAATATGAGTACACCATTAGCGGAAATTACACCGATGATCAATTAGTTGAAATGGGAATCTGGCGATATGACAATTGTACAGAGAGAACGTGTGATTTTGGATTACTTAACAACGCTCAAGTATGTGTTTTTAAAATATATAGACACTTCCACAACATTTTTTGCATGAAATCAAATTAATTTATGTCACAGAACTGGTAGTTTAATGCTTTTCTAATCATGTCAATATTTAGGTGATGGAACTAGTTTCGTCATGGGGTCCATTGATTTACATGGGATGTTTTGCTGCTACGTTGTCCTCAGCTATTGCCAGTTTGGTTGGAGCCCCGAGAGTTTTTCAGGTGTGTAGTTTGTGTTGAACTACAAGCACTCAAAAATATTAAATACTCATTTGATTCTTACAAGGACTACATCACGTAAAGTGATGTTGATGAGATGTGTGTGATCTTTCATTTTTTCATTCTATCTTGGACTTTGACAATAGGCTTTGTGTAAAGACAAGTTGTACCCAGTGATCCATTTCTTCGCTAAGGGCTATGGAGCAAACAATGATCCCGTCCGAGGCTACGTGCTCGTGTTTTGTGTCTCCCTTGGATGTCTTCTTATCGGTAAGATTCAAAAGATACCTGAGATTGAACGAAATGTTCTGCTACTTCAAACGATCAACTCGTGAGCATATGCAAGAAGAATTATATCTAATAATACGAATGAAATGCTTTGCACAGCCGAACTGAACGCAATCGCACCACTTCTCTCAAATTTCTTCCTAATGGCGTACTTCTTGATTAATTTATCCGTCTTCCATGCCACCATGACGAAATCACCAGGTTGGCGACCTGCCTTCAAGTATTACAACGCTTGGGTCAGTCTCATCGGTTGTATACTGTGCATTGCTGTGATGTTTTTAATGTCATGGGTGACGGCTCTCATCACTGTGGCCTGTGTTGTCTTCTTGTATCTGTACGTTTCGTACCGGAAACCCGAAGTGAACTGGGGATCCTCCACTCAGGCTCAGTCTTACAATTCTGCATTAAAGTCCGTCCAAGATTTAAATCAAGTAGAGGAGCACGTGAAAAATTACCGTCCACAAGTCTTAGTCCTGAGTGGAATGCCAAGTAGTCGTCCGCCACTGATTGATTTTTGTAATCTGATTGTCAAGAACCTCTCGCTCATGATTTGCGGACATGTGATAAAGGTACACAACTAACTCTAATTTTCTCATTTCATCCGTCTGATTCTTACGGGTCACTATCTATACTATTTGTACTTTATATTTTATATTGTGTTT
>JABASF010003448.1:0-10264 GCA_019776145.1 Harlomillsia oculata
CCTCATCAGGTTTTACAAGCCAAATCCTCTAAAGAAAACGTAACCTCATTGGAATTGGAACACAGCGCATAGGAAGACAAAGCATAAAAATGTGTACGATTTACGACCAGAACTACCCTATGATGATATTGATTAAATGAGCAACGTTGTAGTGTAGCTCAAGAACGATCAGAAACTGGAAAACGAAAGTAGTCCACGAAACGAAGTCTCAAATTAGACGAACTTTAATCAACACGTGTTCTGAAGTATGAATAACCGCAAAAACAAAGCATAATTGTCACAAAGTCACAATGAAATATTATATAATTTTGAATGACATTTCAACAATGACGACCATGTGATTCAAGAATACACCCCAAGAAACTGATTATAGTAGTAAATTACGATTTCATTTAGAAACTGATGATAATAACTTTTCAAATGACACAACCCAATAATTTCTACATCCTACAAACTACTGGAATTTGAATTTTATACCTTCCTCGCATAAAATATTTTAAAATCATTAAGAGGGATTGTATTAATAAACCACTTGATTGTAACTCACGTCAATTTAGAGCACACTAATTACATCTGACCTGAAGTACCAGCTGATACTTTTTTGAAAACGTTGAATTTTATCAAAATAAAATTATAGCATGACCAGATGACTTAAAATGACTTGCAGATTTTGATTATTGAAAAATCAAATTATTATCCATACTTTCTTATCCATGTCGAACTGAGAGTCCTATTTGGCACTGTCCTAATTTTAATTCGATTATGAACAAAGTGTAATCAAACCTCATTTGTAAATAACACACGACACGTTATTCACATTGCCTTGATTTATTTTAAAAAATCAAAATGTCACTCAACAACAGCAATTCCTAAAAACATTAACTTGTAATAAAATAGAAAGCTGAAATTCTAAACTGAATTGGACCTAGAATAACAACAAGTCTCGTAACACACTAAACTGATTCGAGAGTTCATAATAGAAAACTGTAATAAAAAAAACTGACTCGTGCTCTACATAAAATTTTCTTACCTTTGGAAGCACCCGGGAGAAAAAGGGTTTGGACAGAGCGTCCAGGACGAAGACGACGACCCGTGGCCACTTGTGATGTCGGTACAAAAAAAAGTATCCGGGTTTACCACGGGTATTTTTTGAAAATTCACAAAAGGACGTGCTCACTCGGAGAGATGTGCCGTAGGAAAAACTCGCGTTGAAAGTGAGTCCAAGGGCAAATCTGCTCGACTCTCTTTTTCCCACTGAGCGCATGTCCCATAAGGGCCCAGCGACACCTCCCTCCCGACACACTTACGCACTCTCCCTTCACTTCGCTAGCTGGCGCCGGCTCTCTCCAATCAAATCCTCTTCCTTTAATTCAATTACAGTTTTAACCCTTTTTTAATCCATTTAATTTTAATCCATCTTCTTCATCATCTTCCAACTCACAAAACTTCTCATTAACAGTAATCTTCAGGACATTTCTTATATAAATACCAAAACGTATGGGAATTTCCATGAAACGCTTGTCTCATTTCAATGCATGACGACAATGGGGAACAAATTGTGCTTTCACCAAAAGAGAAAGAACTTGAAATTCATAGTTTCGTAATTTTAATGCCGTTTCTTCTAAACGCAAAGTTTATTTATCAAATGTGCATTTTAATTCATTAGTTTTGAATTTACTGCACAAAGATTACAAAAATCCATTACTACAAGTGAAAGAAGAAAGACATTTTGGAACCAAGGATTACTAAATGTTTGATAATTTTATTACAGATTAAAATGGCACAGTTATACAGTTAGAGTTATATATGGTAATTAATTGCGTTTTTTGGTTTGATTTATGGTCATTGTAGCTTCACCCCGAGAAATGTCGAATGGCACAGTACAAAAGAACCATAAAATGTGTTTTTTTAAAAGAAATGTATTTAACACATCCACATAGCCATAATTTGCGTGCAGAGACTACGTTTCGCGCTGCTCATATAGAAGGATAAGGATTTTATTAGCTCTCGTGTTTAAGTGAACAAAAAGATAACATTTCTCTCTCGTTCTATCGTTTTAGAAAACAAAAGGTAAAAACAGCAGGAGTTTTAAGACAAGTTGCATGAGCACAAGTGTAAAAGAATCGATGCGGTGGTGACGGTGACCGGTGGCCAGACCATATCGTTCCGTCCATGTTTATTTGCATGGAAGGACCCCTACAAAAAAGTTTAATGTTGTTACTTTTTGAACGTGTTGATCTTGTGGTAAAATTCGTACAATGAAAGCTAAAGTTTAGTGCGAGTGATACGAGTTCGATGCTTTCATACTGGTATACAGCACTCTTTGAAACGTAGGAACGTCGAATCAAGCCATTAATTTCAATCCAATGCCAAATGAAGAAAGTTAC
This sequence comes from Harlomillsia oculata, assembly GCA_019776145.1. Classification (NCBI taxonomy): domain Eukaryota; kingdom Metazoa; phylum Arthropoda; class Collembola; order Entomobryomorpha; family Oncopoduridae; genus Harlomillsia; species Harlomillsia oculata. Next base: position 2,388 of record JABASF010003448.1, read on the forward strand.
TTAACTTTATGAACTTGGCTACCTTTAATAATGTTTCGTTTCAATTTCCACTAGTCATGCACGCGCTCATGTGTACACTCGTTTTCTCGGNTTTCTCGGTCATTTGCTTTCCTAATGAAATGAATTTTTGTTACAGTGCGACTATATACGAGCAATAGTCCAAAGTCCTGCTTCGTTATTTCGTGTTGGTTTTGATGTATCCAGTTGCTTATTCCTTTCACAAAAATGTACAAGTGGCAAAATACCAGGAAACTCTTTTTACTTTTCCGTCGTATAGGCTTTTAGCCTCATAATTTCTTGAGTAACACATAACACAATATTGTAATGCAATGAACTCATGCGTTTATCTTACAATCTCCATCCTGGTCTGGTCATTTCTTTCGCCTGTTGCTACTGTTTCCAGCCGTCGGCTATTAAGCCACTTTGTGACATGTTGTGTAGATAATCCAGTATCAAGCATAAAATAATGGTACCTTCAACTTTTCAACCTTCTGTTCCTTCTGCATTTTTGGTACTTTGGAACTTTGGATTCCGGCGGACCAACAACTTTTGCATTTGTTTCATCGTCTTTAAAGGAATTTTTGGTAGCAACAACAAACCACGCAACACGAAGTTCGACCGTTGCCCATTTATGGACTACTGGAAAGGAACTCGACAATTTTTTAAAAAGAATTTTATAGTAGAGCAAGCAGCTGCAATGTTGTAGATTGAGAAAGTGTTCCAGGATGAGATGTTAGCAAATGCCTATTGTTCATCCATTTGAGCTGAATGCAAAAATACCAGATTTTTTTTACCCGTGTATAAAGTAAGAACAAAGCTGTTTACCTCCACGCATTTTACCTTCCGTAGCAGATACTTTTGCTGACTCGCTGACCAGTTTCAGATTTGGACAAAGAGCAAGGCTGCAAGCGTCCTAAGGAATGCGCAATGCAATTTCAAGTTTAGCCTTTTGTATAAACGAACCTTTGAAAATGCAAAAACAGTTGCAAAATGTTGCTGTCGTCTTCTTCTCCTGTTAATGTACATTACAACATAACCTATACTGCCTATAACATCGTAAGGGAAAGGAATTACACTTCATCTTGCTGAAGTGTACGAATAAGTCAAAAGTCGTGGCTGTAGTAAGCAGGAACTGAAAAAAAAGGTGTAATGAAAATGAAGTCGTATTGACTAATGGCTGTAACACGAGACAAATGTCCGTCGTGAATAATTATAAAAGAATGACGATAATTCTCGAACCAACATTGCAGACATTGTGAACAACTCAACAGTATTCTGTAATGTGAGAAGGAGACCATATCAGAATTTATTGTCTTTGAGAGCACAGTAGCAAAGCCGTTTTATTAGCAGTCGAGGAGAGTCGTCGTGTGTTCCAGAAACGAAACGTCAGCAATATCAGTGCAACAGAAGAGTTGCTGATAATCCGAGACGAAAAAGTATAATGCATGAACCTCTTAATCAAATACTTTGAGTCATTTGAGTCCTGTACTGTATATTAAATGGTATCAGACTGGTCGTCGTGAAAAGACAGAGAGGAAGATAATCTTCATAAATGCGCCAGTCGTTATCTCTCACAAAAATAGTTAAACTCGTCGTTAAATAAGCTCCAGCTCCAACAGACATGAAACAACAGATAAAGATATAGACATGCTTTTCAAGATATCATTATCTGGCAAATACGATGGATCCACGATGGATCTGTATCGTCTGTATGGTGTTATCAAAATATTATAATTACTACACACATCATATATACAACTCTTTTCTAAATGTCTTTTTCAAACGACAAGCTTTTTCCTCTATTCGTCATCGTCATCATCTTTTGAGACAAACGCTTATCTGTGTGAAATCCGCTCTCCTCTTCTTGAACCATTTTGTAATAAATGTGACTAATACAAAAATCGTCTTGAGAGTCTGCTTTGCTGTAAGCGGTCAAGGATTTATCATCTGGAGATTCGTTTATTTATGCATTCCTCTTCCAGGAGAAGCCAGCGGCTTCTTCTTTCCTTTCAAACCCTTATCGTCATCGAAAATGTAAAAGGTTTGTGTCCCTGACTGACTGTGAAGATTGTGACTCGAGGGAAATTGTCAACGCACGTTCCTTCATTTGTTTATACCAATGCTTACTTATATGCTAAACACTTTTCAAAAGCTGTCAACATGAGCATCGAAGCTTCTCGTCATTCCGTTGTTTATGACTTCTCATATCGCGTTCCTTTTGTGACGTCGTCATCATCCCCGTTGTTGTTTTCATGCTCTCAACTCATAAGGAGGAATTGCAGTGTGAGGCAAAATTTAACCTCTGCCGTGACACATTATGCTTTCTTCATTGTGGATGAAGGATGGATTGGATTCTTGTGTGGACGTGGACATTGAACACTTTAGTTAGCCGTGAGCAATGTGCTGACTTGTTTTGAAATGTGTTAGCATACAACGGACATTGTATTTTGTGCTTTGATTATACAGCAGGCCCAGAGCAAAAGAGATAGCTCACACATCATATCTGTTATTTGTCTCATGTTTAAACGAATGCTAATGATGCTCTTCTGTGACTTGAGCCGTGAACCGAGAAGCCCAGGCATCACAAGATCCATTGCATTCCATTTCCCCATGCTCCTTTCAGCTTAGGTTTTGTGCTCATGCCACACTTTCAGGAATACCAATAGCAAACTCAAACCAGGGAAGGAATATTATATAGAGCAAACAGCCAAGTTAGTTAGTTGTACATATTTATTTACATTTAGGTTTTCGTATGCTTATACCATATGATGTAGGATGTATGTACGTACATGAAAGAGTAAAGTGTCATGTCATAATAATGCGATTGGTGCAGTGCATCCTCGTCTGTGTGTGGTTGAGTCTTTGTGATCATCATGGCATGTGGAGTATCTGTTTCGTTGACTCTTTGGGAATGGTTCTGTGGTGCTAGGATTGGAATATAAAGTTTGCTTTTGGCTCTTGTGTGTGGACATTAGGAAGGACGACTATCTTCAATTCTGGGATGCTTTGGCTTTTGGCTTTTGGTTTTGCCTTTGGTGTCCTCGTGGTCCTCTCTCTGAGTAAAGAGTAGTTTGTATGAAGTCGAGCTGATGATGAGGAGTTTAGGGCACACATAAGGGAATGAAAGCAATTTTGCTTGTTGAAGAGGGGATTAGGGGTCAAGTGACTCGATTAGTAGATTGAGCTTGGACAGTTGGAGAAATACTCGGAAAGTGCATGACGGGATGGTGACGAAGACGACGACGACGACAACGGCGAGACGTCCAAGCAGAGCAGGAGAGAAGAGAGGAGAACATGGGCAAAACCCACGTGGTTGAACCTAGCCTTCAGATTGATGGGACTTTTGGGAGACTAAAGGAATACTCCGTGTATTTGTTGCACCCAACTTGGTTGTTGGCTCTCTGTCTTGGTCTTCTTCTTTTCTTCTTGGTTGGACTTCTTGGAGAGTTTTTGAGACTGCGACTCACTCAGACAAACCATGGACATGGAGTTGGAAGAAAACCACGGAGTTCGAGTCAAATAAAATGCAGCCAAACCGGACTCGCGACTAGTTTGAGTCTCCGTTGCTCCTCTTGTGCATGATGCTCATTCGAAAGAGAAAAAAGAAGGATTTATGAAGTGGAATAGTTGAATGGACACCTGTTTTAAGCACCCGGTCGCTCGGTTGGTTGAGTCTCAGGTCCTCCATTTTTATTATCATCAACCCAGGAGTTTTTAAGGAGTTAGTTGCAACCGAGTCAAAATGTGGCCAAGGGCTTCTTTTCGATAAGGCCGTGTGCCTGCTGCCTGCTTTCCACTTTCCACTTGCTGGACTCTCAAACTATATATGACTTTCTGACTTCTTCCTGCCTTGTTCCTTCCATCCATGATCCATTAAACGACTCTGCCCTAAAGTGGGTTCCTGATGGCCTATGATGATGATGATGAGCGTACGTTCCTTGTCCTATGTTCCCACTTGTCTTAAACTGCTTCTATTCTCACTCAACTCATTCCCTTAAGGACAAAAACAATGCAGACTCCGTGTTTCATGTTTAACCGACTGACTTCTGCTCTTTATTCTTGGCTCCCATACTTCTCTTCCAGTTAATGCTCCTGTGACTCACTCATACTACACCAGCAACAGGATCTCAAAGGAAAAGGAACATCGGAACGGAACATGGGCACGGCATTATTATCACATCTCACCTACCAGTCAAACGAGAGCATAGCAAAACAAAAGCAACCAAACCAACACTTTACGAATTAAATGCCGTAGTGCCGTCAGAATTATTATAAAATGTGCCCTACTATGAGACCTCAACGTAGAGAATAGAACAAAGTCTCTCTCTCTCTTTGTCTGTCTATGCATCTGCGTTTATTTTGTGTTCATTCCTTCATTTCATCAAGATAAGGAAAGGAAATATATTACATTGACTTCCAGTGGCAGAAGCAACTTACTGCTGTGATGAAGCCAGCCTGCATGACAGACTGACAGAGAGAAGCTGCCACTAAAAGCCAAGCAAAAGAAAAAGCATCCAGTAGCTCCGTCGTTACCCCTTGACCTCATCCATATTTCAAAGGGAATGAATTCATATCCATAATTTTACCAGATTTTCCACTTATCGCCTATCAAATGATGTCTACTTCAAACCGTAGAGTGTATATTTGATGTGACGTTGGGATTCTCCCAAAATGTTCCTTTTGGTTTTGCAGGTCAACAAAGTTTATCTCGCAGTCCAGAGTCAAAAGTGGGGATCCAGATCCAACTAGCTTATCAATTTTATAATTTTCTCCTTGTAAGATTAGTGGCGGATGAAGTTTTTTTTATAGAGAGGAGCTACTGAAACTTCGTTATGTACCCCTTTGTGTGATATGGGAAATTGTGATATGCGGGTGGTATGGTGAATCCTTTCATCCGCTGCATCTTTGGAATTGCTTAAAGAAATGAGTGAGAAATGAGACGGTTCATTGTTTCTCAATTTGGTTCCGCTTTGGTTGAGATGAGATGAAGATACTGCAAATATATACAAAGACCGTATGTAACACGATTATATAAGATTGAAGAGTAGCAAATAGCGTAGTGCGGTGGTGCGTGTTTTGGAGAATGTTTTTTTAGTCTTGACTTTGTGTCTTTTGTGTGTTTTACCTTAAGCACCGAAAGACGGGCGTGGTGATGCGATGCAAGGAAAAGTGTGACTTTAGATCACTCTTAAACTAGAGGCGAGAAGCTGACTAATACTAGATACACTACGTAGGCAGGTTAATACGGTACATAATGCCGAAAATAAACGAGAAGAAGTCGTAGAAGATATAGTTTGAGAGGTGGAGATGCCATTCGGCACTGGTATAAAGTGAGAGCGGAAGAAGAAGAAGGAGAAGCTAAGCGCTGAAGAAAAGAGACATAAGAGCATGAGACCAAAGGAGAGTAGTGTTAAAGGCGTCCAAAAATAGCTGGAATTCCACCAAGAGTGAATTCTCTCTAATTGCCCTTATATTCTTCTGAGTTTTGCTAAGGAGCTTTGCTTAGCTGAGCTTAAGCAAGAGCCGACAAGAAGAAACTTCATGATGGCATGGCGCAATGAGAAAAACAGAAAAGGGAGCAAGAGAAGAAGAGTTTTAGAATGAGAAGTCAAGTTGTTTGAGACTGCAATAAAAATCCACAAAAGCTTCCCCTTTATTTCGATTAAAATCGCACAAGACTTGCTCCTCCAACTTTTATCAAAAATCATCATAAATTCAGTTTCCGGTATGAAGTCCAAGCTACTGCTTTCGTCACAGGTTAATGCACAACAACACAGAAAACACTGTTTCGAGGAAGACTTGAATGAGTTGAGAGTTGGACTCATTTTTTTTGCTCCTCACCCGCCGCATGCATGCAGTCCTCCTTCTGCAGATGCAGAGAATCACTCATCATCACCACCGCGTGTTGCAACAAGTCGTCTCCCTATCTCTCGTTTCCTTCTCTCAGCTCTTCTCACACCAACCAAAAACCAAATACAACTTTGACCAAAGGAGACGTACGTATAAAAAAATAGACAATGCGCACAAAATACTAGGAAGGAACAGGAAGGTAGTAGCATAGTAATAGTAGAATCGTATCACCCGGTTTTCTCTCGTCGCTGGCTGCGACGTCGTTATCTTGTCGCTCTTCTCGTCCTCCCGTGGCAAATGAAGACGCAGGAGCAGGAACTGTTTTCCAAAGGCGGGCAACGAACCAACAAAAGAGGAAGGACCATGTCACCGGAAACTCATGATGAATATAGGAGTTAGAGGACATCATTACCTGACAGTATTAGATTCTGCAAAAATGTCAGTCAAAGTAACTCTAATGCTGCCTGGTAAGATGAACCGTCACTCCGTGTGGTAAACCCGGTGAAGGTCGTTTGTTCGTCATCTTCTCCCGCGCCTTGAATTTGTTAACGTCGCGTCGTCGTCCACTTCCCAAGTGATTCGACTCGATTCACTGACACGATGCACACTGATGGAACCCTTCAAGTCACTGCTCGTCAGTCCTCGCAGAGACTTTCTCCAGGAGCACGAACGAGGTGATTGCCTATAGTAGCGATGAATCTGCAACTTTTCCCACTCTATTCAAGTCGAGAGGAAAAGAACTATGGGAAAAAGAGAGCAAATTAACTGGAGAGTGAATAGGAAGTAATTGGAGTGGCAGTTGACTTGGTTAGAGGACTACGTGGTTTTGCGGCACGAGCTGCCATTACTCAACTAGTGGAAAGTGTGGAAAGTCTAAGTGAAATGGTAGTTTAGTATCTACTTGGAAACTGCAAAAAGGGTCGAAGAGGAATTTGGAGAGACCTCCGTCCCGGTGTTCACCGAGGAACCTACTAACGACGACTTGCAGGAGTGCAAGCTGAAGGCTGACTCTGACTCAAGTGCTAAGTTAGTGAAGAACGTAGGCTACGATTCATACGATAGGAAAAGACTGCTTGAAAAGCTTGAAGCTTGAAGGCTGCTGGACTGGATCGGCTGAACGGACCGACTACATTAACGAGTCGTGTTTGTAGTATATAGGAGTCAACTCAACGCAACGGGCCCACAAGAACACAGCAGGCACAACGCACAAAACTTACTCAAGAGAAATGAAGAAAGTAGTGGCTTGAACCATGGATTTTCAGCATTCATTCGAATAGGAAAACGAATCCCAACATAAGAGCCAAAGCTGAAGGAGCATCATGCCAACAAAGCGTGGTAGTGCTGCCTAATGCCGCCCTCCGAGAGAACAACCACCCAGCCCAACTCGAGCCATCATCATCTCCTTCAACTTCAAACCAAACCACTGATAAGCTCAAACCAACACTAACACTGCTCTGCCCGGCCATTGAGCTCTCACTAAAAACTCAGTGCTCAACTTTACTAACTCGATCCGAAGAGGAGAAGCACAAACTAACCAGCCCATGTATTCCTCTATTATCAGCTCCAATGTGCCTCTTGTCCTCAACCCTCTCATGGAACTATTGATAACGAGCCACTTGCCACCACAAACGACACACAACCACACACACTAAAGTTAGATAGAAACTTATAAACGAATCACATCAAATCCTCCTTCATTTTATCTGTCAACACACTTTGGAACTTTTTCGCATGACTTTTGACCTGACCTAGCTCATTCTGGGTTATCCTGTCCTGTCTTCCTTCTTTTTCTCATACAAACGTTTACAAACTCTCTCTCTCCAGCATCTCTCACCCAGATGAGCATTCCTCCTCCAACAAAATGACTTCTAGTCTTGTATTTCCCATGCCCTTCGTTTTCATTTACACGTCATCCGCAACCAAATGTCATTTTCATCTCAAATCTTTTAAAAAATCCTTATCTTAATTGTTATGTATTAATATTCCTGTCATTCCAGAAACGACCTTTGAGATCCTGTGAGAATACT
>JABASF010003449.1:0-10261 GCA_019776145.1 Harlomillsia oculata
GGCAGTCAGAAAAAGTCAGGCAGCTGTCAATTGTCTGTTTTGATTTGTTGAAGTCTGACCGTAAGCACGTGAAGGTCCATAACCACCGGTTCCGGTATCCTGTGGTTGTGTGTAGCCAGCAGAAGAGCCATATTGAGGCTGAGGAGTACTGTAAGCATAATTGGAAGCGGGTTTTTGGGGTGCTGGCGCAGCGGGCGTCCCAGGAGCTGCCGTGGGAGTAGTTCCTTGGCGCCCGTACATTTCTGCCCCTTGTGGTGTGCCCCCACCACTTTGCCCGTTTTGACCCATCGAGTAGTTCCAATTTGCTCCGTAACTATTCTGAGGCGTTGTACCTGTAGTACCCATCATTACAGTCGAACTTTAGCCCTTACATTTTTGTGAAAATTATTCTAATAGTCGAATAGGAAAGAGGATTCACACTTTTTGGACACAATGACAACTGAGAGAAAAACATTAAGTAGACTTACAAGGCTTAGATGATATACCTAATAATGAGCACAAAATATTTAAATATTTTGTAGTGCTATCCCACTATAATCAAACTACTAAAACGCTGAAATCGACTAATCAACTACAAACTACAAGGTTGTGAGACACCGAACATGCTACATAAAATAGAATTACATTGGTATTCAGATTCGGATAGCCGTTCACATAACTTGGATTGTAAACTAGCAACATAAGAACGGGTTGACACAACCGGGAAATAACCTTGCCAGTATAGCGCATGAAATCTACTAATACTTGAAAATGTCACTCCACTAAAAACTATTCACTGTTACTTCGTGTTCAGGTTCACCACGAATACTACGGCGACAACTAATTACATCACTACCGCTAATACTAAAAATATTTACAAAACTAGCACTCATGTACAAAACATCTGATCCACTCATCTACATATATGATTTGATCACCTAGTTAGTAGATTATAATCATATAAGACCGAACAGGCATAATGAAAATGAATGCAACAAACAACAACAAAATATTTTCATTGTGAATAAAAACGCTACCCAAAACTGAGAGCGCTTACGTTTAATATTGATAAAAATGCACATCAGAAACAGTGTTCATATTCTTTACGTAATATCATTATTACGATTATTACGACAGTTCTAAATAGTTGATAAAGTTAGAGGACTTATTAATTGTATATAGAAACACAGCGTGTAGTCGAGGGATCAAATGTTTTGATACAATGACTGCCTTAGCGAAAAAAATGATATTTTATAATAGTAGTAGGAACGTCAGATGTATAATATTGGCGAACCTTAACTATCATATTAATTATTAACTCATTAGAGTAAAATTATAGTGAAATTAGTACTTATAACCTGCGGACATGAAGTAGTCTAACAGCATTTAACCGAATGACCATAAATGAAGGTAGAATTTTGAGGTTTCCTCGACCATTACTCAATTGTACCTACTTGAATTACTATACAATGTATTGGCCCGCTCACCGTAACCGTAGCTCTGTTGCGGAGTCGTTCCATAGCTGCCCCACTGAGGCATTTGCTGAGCTTGGGCTCCCTGACCCCATCCTTGATAACTTTGTCCTCCACCGGGATTGTATCCTTGAGGAGGATACCCAGACTGCTGAGGAGGAGTACCCCAGCCCTGGTATCCTTGCATCATCCCTCCAGGTGGACCCATGTGACCCATTGGATTCCCCATCTGTCCCACATCGTTCCCAGTGCCACCCTTTAGAATAGGTTATTGAAATAAACATAAACACACACAAGCGGACACAAACACAAAAGCAAATCAGACGAAATACGAGCAATGCAACACATAAAGCAAAGACATGCAAACACCGAACTGACCATGGCACCCCATCCAGACTGACGACCCATGCCTCCTCCTCTACCGTCCCGAGGTTCGGCTCTCTTGATTTCGACCTGCAAAAAAACCAAACATTCCGTAAATAATACAAACGACATGTGACTTAAGGAACTATTCATTACACCATTGTCGCTCACAACAACTTGTAACCTTAACATTAAAGCAATGGTAAGGCTATCTTAAATACAAATCTTACATTAAGGCCTTAATTTATTAAAACTATACGTATAATAACAAGTACGACGACTTCCACCGGTCGTATGGTAACTTTGAAGGGGCAAATATAAAAAATTAAGCGTAAGTAAAAATACAGTTTATGTATATCTTAACGTTTAATTAATTAATTAAGCTTAATTTAACTTATCGCTGTTGCCACCTTAATTACTTATAAACGCGACTCGTATTTCATAAAGAAATCCGTCTATATATAACGTTTACAGTATCAAACTTTTCCTGATGTGTTTAACATAATAAGGCCTCAATGGTAGAATCATTGTGATGAGAGACATAATACAGTGTAGGATAAAAGGTTAGGGTACTTATCCTGTGCAAATGACAATACCTGCTTCCCATTTAGGTTGACAAAGTGCTCGGCAACTAATCTTTCCACTGCGTCATCGGTTTCAAATGAAACAAATCCAAATCCTGACGAGTCAAGATAACATTCACATAACTTAAGACGAATTCAACAGTACAGGTATGTTCAAACAGGCATATAGGAAGAGAATAGCTTAACCGTACATTACCAGAACATTAACAGTTATCAAGTAACTAAGTGTCAGTACGTTCATAAAGTAGAGGCTAGACCGTACGAATGTGTATGAGCATCAATCAGTATTATTAACCTATACATACCTCGAGTGCGCCGTCGCTCTTGATCATACATGATGACGACTTCTACAACTTTTCCGTACCGGTCGAAGAACTGCCGGAGATCCGTTTCAGTCACGTTGGGGGGCAGTCCACCCAGGAATACCTTGGGTACATTAGCTCCGCGACGGGGCTTCTGCAATGTTCGAGGATTGCAGGGCTTCGGGTCAATCTAAGGAACAGAAAGCAAAAATTATTCTCCCAGTTTAATAAACAATTTATTTCACCACATTAAGACGACGCAACGCCCATACTATGCTGGCTTTCTTATTATTAATTCATTCCCTAAATATAAATGAAGCTACAAAAACAATTCATGATTCCAGACAATGATAGTATAAAAAGTACAGTTAAAAACCCTAAAATGAAACTTACAGTGCGCCCATCCAAATTGTGTGGTCCACTCTGTAGGACAGCATCCACATTAGCAGGATCGCTAAATGTAACAAAGCCAAATCCTCGTGAACGACCAGTTTCCGGGTTTTTCATGACCACTGCATCAACCACCTCCCCAAAACGATTGAAATACCGTTGAAGACCATCAATAGTGGTTTCCCAGCTCAATCCTCCAATAAACAACTTCCTAAAATTCAAATAAAAAGAATTATTATTTTCTAAAAAAAAAGACAAGTTCACAATTAAATTTTTAGATTACTCGTATGAGAATTTCTGAATTTTTAATTCTTTCACAACCCCTACAAAAAGAAATTAAAATAAAATATCTAAATCAACTATACTCACCCACGCTCATCAGGCTCTCCGTCCTTTTTCATGATTACGTCTTGATTCTTGACACCGCCGGAAAGGTTGGCTCCAGCAGTGCAGTCAATAATCACGTTCGAACCTATTTTGGAATGATGCAGCAGTCTCACTCCTACGTCCCGTGTTTGAATTTGCGAAGGAATCTTGAAAGATCAACTTAAACTGTTAAACAACAATTCAAAAAGGTGTTGGTCCAGCAGTAGAACTGAAAAAGCCGTATCAGTAACCCTTAAACGGGGCGGTGCGATGGAATTGGAATCCTGAACAAATAAAACAAAAAAAAATGAATTAACTCACTTCACATCCAACACGAAACTCCCTCAAACCTTATTTAAAACCCAACTCTCCTCAAAATAACTTCAAGTACTTAAAACACCCCGTTTCTAATCACGAAAACCCTATCTTAAATCACACTATATGAATATCGGCTCCATAGGCCAAACCTATATATACCAAACACGCTATATACACCTCCTACCTCCTCCACGCACAAAATCACAAATTATCCAAATAAAATTGACAAAAACGACATTGTCACCTCTGAATACTCACACAATAAGACAACAATATCCAGGACCACTCAACAATGTAACACTAGGTCACTCAAACCTCAGACCCGGTCAAAAACTAAACACCAACAAAGAAACTCAAAGTTAGGTATAAGAAGGGCGGGTAAAACTACCATGCTAAAGCGTATTATAAAGACACACAGTTCACACAAACGCCTCCTCTCTCCTTCTCTCTTATCAAAAATACCCTTTTCTAACGACGTGTCACTTCTCCAAAATTGTACAATTTTACTCATTAATACATGACGAAAACAATTACAAAATGTAAACTTCTTACCAATTAGATAAAACAGCTACGGGGATGAAATTAAAAAGAATTAGAGTTAGGCGAATGCATCAACCGGTCAGAACAATTGGAACAGACCGACTGAAACCACGGCGTGAAGCTTGTACTCCTCTCTTGCTTTCCTCTCAATCCAAAATGGACGGCTTCAAAAGGCAGTCCTAGGCTTCAACCACACAACCAAGCTCTCAAAGCTCCAAGCTTCCCCGAAATGCGAATGCCTTGGAAACCGGCTTCCACTCCAGACCACAGCGCCACCATGTCCAGTCTCAATGTACCTAAGCAAAATACCCCATTTCAGGGGGGATACCTCCAAACAAATATTTTCATCCTCCTCAATTTCAAAGCTACCGTCTCTCACACGTTCACTCGCATTTAGAAACCATACATTTCTTAAATTACATTAGACTGGAACGACGTCTTTTACCAATATTTTATTTTGTGTCTTTAACCGTTTACATTCTTCATGGAATCTTTGAGGAGCCCCCTCTGGACATGACCGGTTCGCAGGTAAGAGCACTCTGAGAGAGAAGGATGCTTCGACTTGCCGGCATTTGGCGAAAAGGGCAGAAGAGTGAATCATGACGCAGGACTCTGCACATTGGTTGGTTTGGTATTTCGTGTCTATTGGTACGCACATGCAACACGGCATAACCTCTCATTATTTTTAAAACTGCTTTTACTCATCCTTTCCCGTCTTAGTATATTGCAGGGTTAGATGGCTCAACTTCCATGCCGGCTTACAAGGTGGAAGCGAAGAAAGGAAACCGGGATTTCTTTCAGAGGGGTTGCTTTGCGTTTGGTTGCATTATTTCTGGTGTAGCAGTACATATTGGTCTAATAAGGCTTGTTATAAGCCTTGTATATATACAAGCACACACAACATTCTGTATACCAAAATGCGATAAGGTATTTTGTATAGCTTTGGGTTTTTTTTTTAGTTTTTTTCTTCCTTTTTCCCCTTTGTCATCGTTCCTTTTAGTATGGGCGGGTAAAAGACGTAAAAGCTAATAATACAAAGGATACATACGAATACGACAAAACCAAAGCGTGTTTTGTGCTTTATGGAAAAAAATTAATGCTGAATGATTTTTATGCTCAACTTGCAAGGTGCAAGTCTTGCAAGAGAACCTTTTTACTTGAGAACAAAATTAATGCTTATCATTTATCACTTATCATGGTATCATATATGAATGATATGAATCATCATGTCATTAGTCATTAAGCCTTTTGTCTCTTTGCCGTGTCGCCGAGTCGTCGTGCGTCTTTTGCCTTTGCCTTTTCATTTTGTAATTTTATATGCTTTATTAGAATAGTAAATGAGATTTAATTGTCCCATTGTAAATTCCTTTGTGCTGAAAATCCATAGTGTGCAGTAGAGAATAGTACAGCATGCATTCAAAGGGTCAAAGGCCATGACTTTTTTGTCTAGACATTTTGTAGATAAGGCGTCGTCGTCGTCGTCTACAACGGATGCAAACAAGACGTTTTGTCTTACAGGCTTTGATCTGGTAGTGGGAATGGGATTCAAAGATTTGCTGATTGATATGTTTTTTTACGACAGCCCAGCTCTCAAGCTCTGCTCTACTAGCACGAAGTTTATTAGGCATCGTAATCACATTTTGTAAGTGTCAATGACCATTGTCATTGTCACCTTATAGCTTTGGATAGGATAAACGTGTATGGCGTGATATGAAATATGATTCTTGACATGACATGACATGCATGACACAGACATGTCAAGCAGGCGTCATTGGCTGGCCAAGGTTTTTTTTTACAACTTTAGGGAACGTTGACTGACATGCTCCAATGGACCATTTTTATGAGCACATTTGGCTGTTAAGTGCTTTTTCTTACATTATACGAAGAAAAAGGCAATGAGACATTAAGATGAATAGATGAATAACCTTCGAACGCGGAAGCGGATTTAATAATTACAGCAATAAAATCATTTTAGTATTACAACCGCAAAACTAATGGGCAAAATTAAAGTGCTATGTAGCTTTACCATAAAATCATGCATTTTGGTTGAATTTGCATGCATTTTTCTAGAAAACTATCACATGCAATTTTATTTAGGCAAGCAGAGACAAAGAATGTTTATGGTTATTTTAGCTACTGTCGTTTTGCGGAGAGTGCAGTTTAGTGAAGGTAAAAACGATTCATGGAATGTGAAAAATGACATTTCCATTAATATGGCAATAGGAAAAGTGTAACATTGCATATTGGGAAGAAGCTGCATCCCATTGTAAAATCTCAGCTTCTTTTGCTTTGTAATATGATTGGCTGTATGCATTTGAAGGCGTGAAAGGCGGTTGAGAAAAAGTAAAGCAAAAATGTCAACATCAACATTACGCACAATACGCACAAACATATCTAAATAATCAACACGCGAACAGGTGCAATATACATTTGAATAACATAAATGTCACAAAAAATTATTTACTTAGTGATAACTAGGAATGCATATATGGTAAGTGTGATCCCCAGTAAAGTTGGTAGATTTTTGTACCAAAAGCTTTGGCACTTTGAATTTTCTGGGCGTTATCTTTATTATTTAAGACTATTAGTCATTTTTGATTTTGCATAAAGTTGTAACTTATTTTTGTATAGTCGACAGCATTCACAGTAAATGCATGAATATTATTTTGTAGATTCCAATGACCATGAATAATCATAATTAAAGGAAGAATGGATAGAGGCGTTTTTTGGAAGTTGGAAGCCGTCATTCACCGAACTTGTTCATCTTCACCATCCCTTGATGTTTTCATACAACGCAAGTGATAATTTGACAAGTCGAGGAATGACATGAGTATGAATGTGAATAAGAGAAAAATGGCATTTCGCCGTAGCTTCAGTAATGTCAAAAGTCGTTCATGCTGTCCACACATTTGGTATTACTTTGCATTGGGCCTTATCATCGGATCAATTCTTTCTTATGGCACACGGTTTTTGACTTATGATTCGCTTGTATGTCGTGAGTTGAAGAATGATGAAGACAAATTTCATGGAAATCCAATCATGAATCAAGATAATCAAGACAAAGCCACGGAGACGCAGAAGCCTGTTTTTCAAGATATGAAGAAGGGTGTAACACAACAAACTATCAACACTGAAGATAAAAAATTGTTGCTCATTGGAGTGATGACTGCTGAAAAGTTTATAACAACAAGAGCTGTTAGCGTATACAAAACTTGGGGACAAAACATTCCAGGTCATGTTTTATTTTTCGCAGCAGAAAATGCCACTATCGACAATTCTGAATTAAATGTTACTTTACCAATCGTTAAGCTTGCTGGAGTAGATGATTCTTATCCACCACAGAAAAAATCATTTTACATGTTAAAGTAAGACTAAATTGCGCAATCTTATGATTTCGGTGATTGGTTGATTAGTTGGTAAGTTGATATGAATGCATACTAAACTGATAGTTTTGGTCCCTTTGTAGGTATATGTTTGAAAATTACGGAAATGAGTTTGAATGGTTCATGCGAGCGGATGATGATGTTTACATAAGGACGGACAGAATCACAAAATTTTTGCGATCACTTAACAGTAAACGATTTTACTTTATTGGACAAGCTGGACGAGGAAGCCGACAAGAGAAAGAAAATTTGAATCTTGCTCAAAATGAAAATTTTTGCATGGGCGGACCTGGCATTATTTTCAGTTACGCCACATTAGCTCGTTTAGCTCCTCATTGTACCGATTGCCTTCAACTTATGTACTCAACACATGAAGACGTTGAAGTTGGACGATGTGTCAAGAGATTTGTAGGGATTTCTTGTACATGGGCTTATGAAGTAATGCTCACGAGCTTAATGTGCATAACATTGTATTTCTCTTCTTTCGCTTTTCCGGCATGATCATCTATCACATTGTATTTGATTTTCAGATGCAGTCCATTTTTTATCATAATTCTAATGGTAGCAAAGCCTTTACTGGTTCATTAAAACGTAAGGAAATAGAACGCGCAATTACTCTTCACCCCGTAAAGAATCATTTGACGATGTACCGATTACATGCATATTTTAAGGTAGTCTCACAAATTACTTTGAGTATTGTTTGTGTGTCTTCTGTACTACAAAATGAATGTAAACTTTAATTGTTCATAGACTCTTGAGATATCGGACTTAGCATATCAGTGGATAACCGAAAATAGTCTCTCTATTCAACTGCACACTAATAAATTGAATGCTAATAATGTTGCATTTGATACAATGAAATCGGTCAAAAGTTCATATTCTTCGAAGCTGGATGTATTGAAACAGACGCTTTCAAAAACGCACGAGTTTCCTAATTTGACAGGTTGATTTCATTATATTGTAACAAAACAAGAAAGAACGTCGGGTCGTAATGGCTAACGAGTTTACAAATTGTAACACTGTACTTTATGCTTAAGATTGGTCGGCAATTGGCCTGAATACTTTTACACCAAAAAACGAAGACTCTTTGGTACCATGGGCCTTTTTTAAAACATCCATGTATTCTGAAGCGGCAGAAAATCCAAAACAAAAGCTTTCAAGATTCTTCCACGAAGCGCTGGATGACGTCATTCGTAATGTAAGTGGCTTTTTTAGTCAATTATACAATACTATAATGATGCATGCATACAGCATACATTACAGTCGTGGATCTATTAATTTTGTTTTATGTTCTTAGGTAATGAGCATAGTTAATGATCCATCCAGAGTTCAAGGACGCGAATTGACTTTTCGTCAACTAATGTACGGTTACCATCGTTTGAATCCATTATACGGCGAAGACTTTGTTTTAGATATTTTAATGACTTACAAAAAGTATCATGGTCGCAAATTACCTGTTCCTGTCCGACGGCATTTGTACGTTCGGAGATCTTTTTCCAAATTGAATTTACGACTAACAAAGAGAAACTGTGCTTTCGAAGATGACGTATGTCAAATGGTAATTATTGTTCCTTTAGCAGGTAAGCTCAATGTACTGGAAAGGTTTCTGCAAAACTTTCGAAACGTTTGTATTAGTGCATACAATGAGCATTTTGCAAATTCAACTTCAAATGGCAAAATGTGCTACAGCGATGGAATGAATATCACTTCAGTTAGCTCATGCAGATTGAATCTTGTCATTGTTTACTTTGGAACTGGTCTCGAACTTAACGCTGTCTTAAGTCTCATAACTGTCGTTCAAGACGAAATCTTTAGTCTTATTAATTCCTCTGAAACATGCCATATAAACGTAGTGTACAAGAATGAAAGTTTCTCTCGTAGCAAAGCTTTAGAATCAGGTATATCTCAATGTAATATGAGTGACTTGCTTGTTTTACTTGACATTGACATAATCTTTACTGTGGATTCTCTTAGAAGAATATTATTAAATGTCATTCGTGGAAAACAGGTTTACTTCCCAATTGTGTTCAGTGAATATAACTCAACTTTAATAAAGGAAGATGGAGAGACGAGACGGAATAATGTAGAAGACAGACAAGATAACGTTGGATACTGGAGGAATTATGGATACGGAATAGCAGCGTTTTATAAGTCTGATTTTCTACTTGCTGGAGGTTTTGATATCTCGATCAAAGGATGGGGCAAAGAAGATGTCGCATTATTTGATAAGTTCATACAAACTAACTTGACCATTTTTAGAGCTCCAGATCCGCACCTTTATCACGCTTACCATAAGATTTACTGTGATCCTACTTTAAATAAAATTCAACTGGAAATGTGCACGGGGACACGAGCAAACACTCTTGGAAGTTATGAAAGCCTTATGAAGTACCTTTTGAAACAAAACCAAAGTATAAATTTGCCATTTTCAAATAAGCTTTGATTGAGTTACCAGTGCCTCGTTTTTTCATTACTACCACAGTTAATTTATATAATGCTATTATCAAGAAAATCTTGTCAATTTTTCAGTACGAGAGTACCATACGAAACATGTAGTGTAGTCC
>JABASF010003450.1:0-10258 GCA_019776145.1 Harlomillsia oculata
CATTGTGTATCTACAATATTTTATTGTTTACTGTATAAAGTAATAATAATAAATCACCAACCATGAATGAAGGCATCAAATTTCTTATTTATCCTGATTGATTGATCGCGCGGTTTGACCAGCTCTGACCTGAAGTTCCGCAGTGTTTCAGATAAACTTACATCTTTTTTGGCTATTCTGAACGGCAGTAAAATACGGAATAGCTTTCTGCACCGTTCCATTTAACGTAGAACATACAACGATTCCTGAGGTTAGCGACGGTGATGACGACACGCAATGTGACCCTGGTGACCCACAGGAGTTTCGGTAGTTGCTTAAGGCTTGCATCAAGTTGCATTTCGGCTGTGAAAATAACTATAAAATGTACTATAAAATTGTCGAAGAGGGTATCAGGGTTTGTAGTTTGTAATAATAAATGGAACATAACGTGTTCGTATACCAATTCCAGTTTTTGTACAAAAGTATCGCATTCTGTTGGGTTGTTGCATGCTTCCACATGAATTGAAGGTTGATTTGTTTGGTTGGCAGACACACAAATGAATTGTTGTGACTTTTTGTCGTATACAAGATCAAGTTGGCATTCACTGTTGGTTAAGGGTTGTCTGCCAGACGACGACGCGCATGTTACATTTTCTTGGTCAATGTCATTCGTAATGTTTCCGTCAATGTATCTAGTTTCCCATTTCCCAGCGTTCTCTGTCACCATTAATCGTACTGTTGTACAAGGGTCACCAACTTGTTGACATCGTGGACCGATAATATTGATCAAATTAGTTGTGCAGTTGTCAATTGTCATTTGCGATTCATGGGTGGTCCCGTTATGATTATGATCAGATTCTGCATCCTCCTCAAACATTTCTGCCGTGCGAATATATGTGACGTTCCAGTTGAAATTATTTCCCTGTTTATACATTCTGAGTTTGATTGGATTTGAATTATTTGTTAAAATTGATAGTCAAAAGTAGTGTGAAATATTCATAAAGTAGTATAATACATATAGTATTTAGACTCACAACAACACGCGTCCATTTCCATTCTATTGGGTAACTGGCTTCACACCCAATTTGACATTTTGTTTCATAGCTTCTTTCTTCCATTCTGCTGCTGTTCGATATTTCAACACGTTCACTAGTATAAGTGGCCAATTTAGAAAACGACATTACTGGATTTTTTACAGAATTAATGTCATTTCTATTACACAATGGTTGTGCCACTGTCGTGGTCGTCAAAAACAGCACCAAACTAATCGACAGTATTTCAAAAGATTTCATGCTTATCAAAACAAGGTCTCGAGTAAAGGTCTCGAGTCTTAAGACGCAAAAGTACCATAAAGCACAACGTTAGGAATGAATTGAGTCTTGGAGTTTGCGTCTTGTAAACTACAGTGTACCAGTGTACGCTATTAGTTCTGTAGAATATTTAATGTTGTTAATTGAAAGTGTCAAATTATGCAAAATTTTCATTTTGTGAGCATTTATTATGATTCTTGTTTAGGCACGCTTGGTTCAACTATTGACAGGAAAGTACTGAAAGCATAATATTGAAAAATTGAATGAATATGAAAGCAGAAGGAATAAATAAACCTTACGTTCATGGTCAATTTGTTCAATAAAACTGAAAGTCGTGACTCATGTCATGATATTGATGAAAAGTTGCTTTACATAAAACATTTTAACTTGAAATGTTATTTTTGACTTACGTAGTAGTAAGAAATAAAAATGTCATTTAGTTTAATGATAACAAAAACAAGAATGAGTGAACTTGATACTTGAGGTCCCAAGAAGAATGACGTAAACTGTAAACTATACAATTTATCTTCAATTTATTTATGAAATCTTTATTCATATTTCAAAAGGATAATGAAAGCATGAAAGCTACAATCTACAATGCAATGACATGACCCGTCCACCAACAACAAGAAACGAATTGATAAATCTCCAAAATTATGCGCTTTCTTTAACTCAACACACAAAGAAACGTTTCAGTAGATAATTGATATTATATTATTTATTGAACTGAATGAGAGCTTTCACCATTAATTAATTTTGCAAACTGCATGCAAATCTTACAAGTTTGAGACTGATACACAAGACGAGGCAACAAGAAACTGTAATATTAACAACGATTTCTTAGTGTATTAATATTTACTCGTGTATTGTGTACTAATTGATCATGACATGCATTCTTGACTGAGTTCATGAACAAGAGTTTTTTGGTCGCGATCAAATAATTTATAGTTGTACTGCATAGGGCGAATTTCACGTGAGACCATTTCATCGGATTAAAGTCCTTGTTGCGCATCCAAGAATTAATATAAATATAAAGGACAACTTTCAGCAGTACTTTACATTCGTAACCAGATTTTTGACCAGTGCAGATTTGCTTGAAATAAAAATGGAAAAAACAAGAGTCCATGTGCAGTTTTCTTGCACAAAAGTTTTCCTAATTGTTGTTGTGTTTGCATCATTTCATACACCTTCGAATTGTGAAGAGTGCTTTTGCAACTGCACTTCGAATAATGGAGACAGTAGCAACAACGCATGTGTGTTAGGAGAAGAAGGCAATGCCTGTGTTTGCGATAGCTACAGCGTGTTTAATTCGGTAACGAAATCATGCGAATTCAAAGCAAACGTGATTCTATCGTCTTCTCATCACTCACTTTCTAAAAAATGTGGATTGAATAAATCTTACAATCGCCAAAACGAACGGTGCGACTGTATTTCGGGATTTTATCCTAGTAGAAGTGGACTGTGTCTAAAACCATCCAAATATGGAGAAAGTTGTGATGATGACAAACGTTGCGAGTCCGGACTTCAATGTACTAACGGAACATGTGGAGCAATTTGCTTTAAAAATTATACAGTTTATGATCCTTTCTCTACCCGATACAGCAAATGTCAAATCAAGGCCAATTATCCGTTCCCTGATACATATGACAGACTACCGGAATATTGCTCGACGTTCTCAGAATATAGAACTAGTACGTATACCAAAGGTATGTGCCACTGCTTACTTGGATATATTGCTGACACTACTGGACTGTGCATAAAAAGAACTGAAATCGGTGATAATTGTGACAAAGAACGTAAATGCTCGCACTTGGATCTGCAAGAGTGCGTCAGCGGAACTTGCCAATGTCGAGTAATCAACGGTTGGAACGGCACAGTTACTTATAATTATGATGATATGACTCGTGCCCACTGCAAGTACCCAATTGGACACGAATGCAAAGAAAGGACGTCGTGTCTTGGAAACGAAAGAAGTGCCGTGGACTGTATACCCGATGAGACCGGGGTTCATAGATGCACCTGTACAAAAACGGATACAAGAGTTGATAAAATGGGTTGTCATCAACATCTTTTCCAAAATTGTAACTCTAACGACACGTGCAATCCTGGACTTCATTGTCGTAGACTTACTACCCGTTTCACTGGCGTTTCTGAGCCCGCTTGCTCATGTCCAAATTCTCGCCGACAGCTAATTCTAGCTCGTAATCCTGGTTCCGGCAGTTATGTGGATTATGAATGTGTTAATCTTGTCGGTGGTCGTTGTGGCCCAGTTCACGTCGATGAACCTGACGATGCTCCTGCATTCTTCACGGAAGGTTTGCCAACTCCAATATTCCAGCATTCCGTTCCACTTGCACCCTGTCACGACAACATGGAATGTGGAGGAGGATTGTGTCAATGCAGCGACGGCTACTCAGTTTCGGAGGTGGGAACTTGCTATATTAGTTACGGAGAAAGGTGCAATATGACGGATGATACAGCCACCGAGAATAGCTGGCAATGCAATTTTGAGCAAGGGCTGGCTTGCATTGACGACAAGTGCAAATGTCGAAATTCTGATGATTTCTTCCATGAAGAACTGCAAAGATGTGTTCACCCACAGGAGATGGGACAGTTGGATGATTGGACAGAATGGTGGAAATGCATTCCTGACTTTGTCGAAATAAGCAAATTCATAACGTATGACGTCTTTAGACACAGTTACACAAACTTATAGGCCGGTAAGGGCTGTGCGACAACGCAACAAGTTCTAGGCCGTGGTTTGAAGTGTGAACATCACCTTTGGATCCATTTTTTTGTAAATTTGTATGTGAAACAAAGGTATAAGTTTCATTCATAACGACGATGACTTCTAGCTGTTTCGGTTTGCTGTGAAACTATCAAATTCATGCTGTTGTCAAACATCAAAAATTAATGTCGTTAATAATACGGTTTTCAAAACTATAAAAAATTAAATTATGGAAGAAAATAATTCTATAAATGATAATAATTCAGTTTTCAATTAATTTATAATTATAGAACGTGATCTGTATTTTTCAAAAACTTCTGTGTCTGTTAGTTTCTTAATTTAAAGTCACGATTTTGGATTCCTGCTACTGTTAATAACAGTATTACAGTAAAAATATGTATGAAATCGTTATTTTAATCCTTCTGCTTCGCCGTTGGCCTTTGCGTACTGTCGTGTTTAGTTTAGAATTAATCATGTAATATAATGTTTGTTTTCGACAAATCTAATTAAAACATGATAAATAAAGTTACAAGTATAATTATTGGTTATAGACATCTTGACTGTATTATCAATAGGTATGTAAAACGAGGAAGTCTATTTCTCATTCGTTAGAAACTCCGGTGCATTTTAAGTGTTAAGTACACAACATACGTACGAACCTGGGTAATGATGGGTACCATGTGTGCATAACACTTGCAAACGACCCAGTTCTCGCAAAAATGCATTAATATAATATTTTTCGCATAGAGTGAAACGACAAACGACACAGGCCTAACTGCATATAAAGTGTTATTTAATTCACATTATTAAATGGGTTTTTGTGTAAGAATTACTGACTAACCTTGATGCAGGATGAAACGTGTGAACCTGAAGCATGTAAACCATTTTACTCGTTTTCACTTTCGCCCACCACACGCGTAACGATTTTTTACGGATTAATAATTTTTTGCAGTTACATTTGGTGAAGGAAACTGTCCAGTGCGCTACACAACATGTAATCCCTCAAATCCAATAATACTACGGACTACGAAACGTTGAGTTGGCTTTGTTTCTATTCGGTTTCTGAAATGTTCATCTTGGCATGTCCTTTCGGGGTACTGAGGCACAATACAGGATAAAGTGCACATTTGATTGCTCTGTGGAGTCAAGAATCAGAAACCACAAGAATGTTAGGGACAAAAAACGGAATCATGGACGGTCGGGAATTCACATTCACCTACTGATTTCATATCTGGTGATCATAGGAAGAAGTTCAAATCTTCCAGTTGCAGATGACAATGAAGGTAAGTGAGCTTGGCTGTTTAAAACGATACCATTATAAAGGATTTACACGTCAAGTTCAGTTCAACAACTACTCAGAAACAGAAACGAAATTCCTGTCATATACATATAATACAGAACATGCATTTTTCATGTTTGTACGTTATTGATATGAAGATCAAGCTTGTTTTTATTGCTTTCAAATATATCAAGAAACCAACCATCCGAATCGTTTGTCTGTTGTCCGTACTTTTCCATCGATTATTTTGAATACACGACCGATTGACAGATTGGGAACGAACACTGTTACTCGCATTTGAATACTTTTACTTTGCTATTGTGAAATCGGAAACAATTATGTAGCGTGTAACAAATATTTTTGCAAATTGTCATGTTTTTATGGAAATTGTAACAGGAAACTACTGCATCCATTTTTACAAACTTATAGAACTACAAAAAGAACAAGTTTAATGGACAAAGTAACGTATTAGCACAAAAAATATTACATTTTCGTTATCAGCAAGGATATCCAGTTTTAAAACACAAGTATAAGTGGGAATACTACCGTTTTTTTCGCGTTGTACGAAAGTGCGAATCTCTAGTTTGTCCTAACCTTTGGTAAGAGATTTCGCACGATGCAATGTGGACAACCTGTGCGAGTGTGTGTGTGGTACGTGTGGTACTTTGCTCTTGTATTGCATGAATGGCAATAACATTAACAACATGTGCCATTGACCACTTTGTATACAGCAATGACATTGTCCATCTGAGGTTTTCCGGTCAACTACACACTGACTGTTCATTCTTGAATGTGCGTAATGCTGTACGAATCATTAAATGACCACAGTAAAGTACAATTGACATTTACACTTTACTGAAATTTCGCTCGAAAGTTTCTTTCTTAAAAAAACTGCTCGTATTCTTTTGGAGGAAATGATGATAATTATTGCTGTTTTTTCTCGTAGTCAGCGGATTTTCAAGAGTTGCAAAAACAGTTTTTTCAGTTTATCGTAGTTTCTCATTCGAAGAAGGAAAATTGCGTATATTACATGTACGAAATGCAATTGCAGGAGACGCAGCAGGAGGGCAGGTTCTAAGAATTTACGAATGCGCGAATAAGTACTAATATGCTAATTTGTCCTGACGTTCATTGGGAAATGTTGAGGCACACACACGAGGGATTGTTGGTGAATCATGACCTGCTCCTGCTCCATAAGATTCTCCTCTTGAAGGATGACACGCTTCATACTCCATTGTATCTTTGGGGTGGCTTGATCCGCTTTCTGGAATCTCTTTGTTCTTGATTTTAATTTACAAAAACGTGTTCCAAATCTGTCAAAAATGAGGACGATTCGTTTGCAAAATCTAAATATTTGTACCTCGCGTTCAGTTTATTCCCAGTTGTGTTCTGGATATTGTTTTTGTGTGATTTTTCAGTCCCTTAAATTCACATCTTTTTATTTTTAGGAGCCCACAAACGTCTTCAAGCCACTTTTATTTCTACGACTTGGCACTTGGCAGTGTATGAAAATTACTAAATGGCTCCTCTGATTGGTAAATTTGACTTTACCACTGTGCCATTTCCTGTGCCTGTCATTCAATTGTTGTCCAAGAGTGTTCCTTCCTTAGCTCTCATTTTTGTTGCTTTGTTTTTTAAAACGTGACTATTTTGCCAATGTTCATAGCACGCTTTGGCCATGGCAGACTGTGGAGGAATTTGATTTTATTATTGGTATGATCATGTAGTAATCAAACATAATATTGATTAAAGAATCTCATTTAATTGCTACTGATAACTGATAAGTGATAACGTTTACTTAAAACAATTCAGTTGGTGGAGGATCCGCAGGGGCAGTTTTGGGAAACCGACTCTCTAAAAACAATGACGTTCTTTTGCTTGAAGGAGGTGGAGATCCCAATCCAATTGGTATAATTCAAATTGATAATCTGAAGACACTTAATATGTCATAATTTAATTAACTAATTACAATTTTACTAATTAATTTGAACGAACAATTTTCAGCTCTCGTTCCTGCATTCGCCATTTATTTACAACATTTAAAAGGGATAGATTACAATTACTACACAGTTCCTCAACAAAATGCATGCTTGGCTATGATTGATCAGGTAAGCGGGTAAGCCGTAAATAAGGAAAAGTATCATCAATTGATTTGGACAATTGTTGATTGTTCACGATGAAGGCCACCAAGTTCCCTCCTTCTCGTCTTTCCAGTTATCTACATCATTTGATATCAGATGAACTGAAATTGTGGGAATATAAAATACACATTCCACTTGATTCAGTTGATAGTTAATGGTAAAGCATGACCTCTCAAGGCTTGGGAATGCAAATTATGAACATTTTTATCGTTTGTCCATACACTTTTGTTAGAAATCTTTCTGGCCACGCGGAAAAGGTCTCGGAGGGTCCTCTAATCTCAACTTTATGATTTACCAAAGAGGAAATCCCAAAGACTACGACGACTGGGTTGCTTCTACTGGAAGCTCAGACTGGAGCTATGAAAACGTGTTGCCATTTTTCAAAAAGTCTGAAGATTATCATGGCTACTATCCTAATCGTAATTTCAAAATCTACCATTACTCCTTAAGTCTGTTAATCATAAAGACTGAACGAATTTATTAACCTTGTCTGAAATACAATCATACAGCTCAATTTCATTCTGTGGGTGGCCCATTATATGTAAGTCAAGTGTACACTGACCCAAACAGGGTCAACCTTGTTGATTACTTTGTCAGAGCTGGTGTTGAAAAAGGATTTCCTTCCACCGACCCAAACGCATATCAACAAGACGGTGTGCTCCTTCAAAATTAATAGTGTCATCATCTCGTAATCATGATTTTAATTTTAGTTATAAATCCTGTGTGTAATTTCACTAGGGTTCTCGTACCTGGACGTAACTATCAGAGATGGAACGAGATGGGGAACTTATACAGGGTTTCTTAAACCTAATTTAAACCGAACGACCCTTCACATTTATCGCTACTCAACTGCCGTAAAAGTGAGTGAAACAACAATGTAAGATAATTGAAAATCAAATACGGAAGGAGGTTTAAAGGGATATTGCGTGTTTTAGATTCATCTGGACAAATCCAAACGAGCTTATGGGGTCACTTACGTTCGACATGGAACATACCGGTTTGTTCGAGCGAGGAAAGAAGTCATTATCAGCGCCGGTGCCATTGACTCGCCAAAGTTGCTCATGTTGAGTGGGATTGGACCAAGAGATCATTTGCATAGCGTCGGGGTACGAAATCAGAATGACCTCCACATGGAAATGAATGTAAAACATAGTAATTTTTTGTACTATACGTTTCGATTTTGCAGTTACCGTGCAGACTTAATTTGCCGGTAGGTAAAAATCTTCAGGACCATGTTTTGTCAATGAACGGACCGTTCACAATCACAAAACCTATAATCCTCATTATTCGAACGAGACTCAAATTTGAAGAATGCAGGTGAATATTTACAAGGGAAAGGTACTTTAGCCACTCCCGTTGGAATCACTGGAGTTGGTTACATTTCATCGTCCTTGGCCAAAGGGAAGGTACGGACTGGACCGGATCTGCAATATTTGATGTCCGCTTTAGGTGTCNGCAGGTGAATATCTACAAGGGAAAGGTACTTTAGCCACTCCCGTTGGAATCACTGGAGTTGGTTACATTTCATCGTCCTTGGCCAAAGGGAAGGTACGGACTGGACCGGATCTGCAATATTTGATGTCCGCTTTAGGTGTCTCAGAACTCATAGCAAGTCAATTGGAGAAAGTGGTGGGACTTAATACTGGAGTTTTACAAAAGTACTTCTATCCAAATCGAGGGAGAGACGGTTTTTTTGTTTTTACAACATTGGGAAAACCCAGGTCAAGGGGTGAAGTGAGGTTGAATAGCAAAGATCCTTGGGACAACCCGATTATCGATCCACGATATTACACACATCCCGACGACATTCGAATTATGGTTGAAGGTTTCAACAAATACTGCATTATTTACTGAACAATATCAGTTAGTCGATTTCCAAAAACTGTTGAATGATCTAATCATCTAATTGTTGAACTTTTTAGGATATCGGTTTTTAGTCAACATGGTGGAAACTGCAAAGTCGTACCGGGAAATTGGAGCCAAATTCGTCACGAACCATTTTCCAGGTTGTGAACAATACAAGATTAAAAGTGACGCCTACTACGAATGCTTCCTACGAACGTACACATTAACACTGTATCATCCCGCCGGAACTTGCTCTATGGGCAAGGCACGAAATGACTCAACAGCAGTCGTAGATTCTCAACTACGGGTCATTCGGGCCAAGAACCTTCGTGTGATGGACGCTTCAGTGATGCCCGT
This sequence comes from Harlomillsia oculata, assembly GCA_019776145.1. Taxonomy (NCBI): domain Eukaryota; kingdom Metazoa; phylum Arthropoda; class Collembola; order Entomobryomorpha; family Oncopoduridae; genus Harlomillsia; species Harlomillsia oculata. Next base: position 9,640 of record JABASF010003450.1, read on the forward strand.
CATTCCTAACGCAAATCTCAATGCACCCGTCATTATGATCGCTGAGAGAGGAGCCGAATATGTTTTGTCGTACTGGGCAAGTCAGTACGCCGTGTCCCCGAATGTAAACCCAATGTCCCGGGCATTTTTCGCAAAAAAGTGCTTTTATTCTAGACATCCTTGATTCATCTCTTACCATGTCCTAGTTTAGAAAAGTCTGAAATTAACTACCTATTAATTGTAATATTATTGTTGCGACCTTTTGCTTCCACGATATTTAAAATAGTTTAAATAACTATATCAGTTCATTGTTTTCAATTTTTAACAGTTAAGAAGTAAGAACAATATGGGGAAACAAACAACTTCATCTATATTATACAACATACATACAGGAAACAGATAATTACTATAATTTGTTGAGTGCCATTCTAGCGTTACATGTTACATTATATTGTATGTATATTTTGTAGAAGTAGATGAACCCATGAATCGAGATCTCTTTCCGTTTTGAATTTCAAATTGTGATAAATTGAAATGCATTTTGTTCTGTGGGTGAATCGTGAAAATGATGGAATGATAATAAAACAAAAATGTACTTATGTTATTGATTTACGTCGACTGTTTTGAGAAATTAAAATAG
>JABASF010003451.1:0-10256 GCA_019776145.1 Harlomillsia oculata
GTAATCCTGAAAATGATCCATAATAAATTGGTGCATACCAATTTGGTCGGCGTGAGGATTCACGATGAGGAAGCCTGCTTTAAAATAGGGTCCCAAAGCTCGTTCGAGTCGTCGTAACTCGAAACCAGAAGGTGTATTATGGTAAAAGAAGTCTTCCAACTCCTCGTAGGAGAACATCCAGATGATGTTAAACTCCACATAGATCGTCTGTTCATAAAATCTGATTAATAAAATGCTTTAAACATTATGTCATAATATAAGAATTTTACCATATTTGAAATTTGTTTAAACACGCTAAGTGAACTGTGTAATTTATAAATTCTGCTACTTTGTTGTTATCCAAGAGTGTAATACATACTTTCACTGCGGCCTTATAGTCTGGAACTGTATATCTAATTTGATAACGATCGTATTGGTCGTTATTAATTTTAACTTGTTTCCAACCAATTACCTTGGTTTCTAGCGACTCATAGGATAGGTATTCTATGGAATGCAGGAATGCGCTTGGGTTTGATGACTTGACAGCATGAAATGTAACAAGGAGTCTAAGGGTGTGATAACAGGAATCAAAATTTGTTTTGGACAGGTGATACTGACAACGGGTTTTGGCTCGTTTGGAAAGGAGACCCGTGTGTTTTTGAGGACAGTGTCCTAATCTTTTAACAGGAGACATGAGAGGATTGAAGGAGGAATGATGACTTTCTTGAAAAGTTTTTCCCGTTTTATACCCAAAAATTTACTTAAATCTCAATTAGAATTACGTGAAATTAGACTAATTACATCCGGGTTTCTTCCTGACTTCTTCCTATTGTATTAACCTTCATTAATTGGTCATTATGACAATAAACTCAATAAAAGTAAATTGTAATATAACGACGTGTGATTTTCCGGCTTTCTAAATTCGGCCGTACTAAACATATGTTTTACCTTTAGTTTACTGTACAATTCTCATAAGTTATTTACAACGATGTGGAAGGGACTTCTTCTTTATCTAGTGGTTGAAGTTCATGTTCGGCGACCTCGTATTTAACAGGAACAGGGATGTGTATCGAAATGCTTCGTAGGCTGTAAAGAATAGCTCCGCAAACTAATACCATACCCAATCCCATGATGATTCCCATGCCAATTGTTGTCCATATTGTAGTTTGATGAGTCTCATTGAGTTTCTCCACTATAGGGTGTTCAGTATTTGCTTCTGTGTCATTCCGTATGATTCCATACCAGTTCATCTGGGGCTGTAAGATTGTGTTAATCTGCATGCTGAACAATGGGTCGGTGTGGGCATCGGCATCGATGTTTATCGTATGAGATGAATAGGGCACATCATTGATTGAAAAGTTCATCCGGATGGGTAGCGGGAAAACGTATTCCGGGCACTCCATCACACGTTCTTGAATGGTGATATTTGACCCTGGGCAGTAAACGTAAAAGTCATTCCCATGACGTTTTACTTGGATAAACAGTAGATAGTCACCACTGAAGGAGGGTTGACAGCTTAACACCGAGAATAAGTTCGTGTTGGTAATCATATCTGCATTCTTCTTGCACGTAGTACTGGTCGTCATGACCACGTTATCTCGATTTTCCGGTACGTCGAACGAATAGACGCATCCATCCATTTTACCCATAATGGCGTTCTTCGGGCCAGTGTAACTGAAAGCACATGTTAGATTTTTCTCACGTTTCATGATGCGGAAACTTTCCGGCTTCACTAGAACGGCATTCGGCTCAATGGATGGTATTTCGAAATCAACAAAAAGTTTTTGGTTGTCATCCGAGAGGTCGCACTTCTGTGCTCTTGAACGAGATGCACTGCAGTATTGGCACGGCAGGATTATATCAAACATGTCTAAGAACATTGGTGCGAGTTTTTCTTCTTCTTTCCATATGCGGCCTGTTTCTTTGATGATTCTTTCATCGATCAGCAATTTGGAGGTGAGATACGTCAGTATGTATATGGTAGAGATTGTTTTATTCTTCATTTCCATGTGATCTAGATCGTGATCAGCAATGCGGTTGACGAGGTCTTCGACTTCACTTTGGATTCTTTCGAAATTCCGGTTGTTGAACCTGACTTGGTTTTCCAGATCTTGAAGTCTCATCCCTTGTTTTCTAATGATGTCTTTAACTTCCTGGATGTTATTCCGGTTTGCTGATGCCATTGATGTAGCTGTGATTCCCAGTCCGGCGGAGGTTGCTATGACTGTCCAAATGGAGAATGCGACAGCTGTAAGAATTGACCTTTCTACGACTGACCTTTTCTCGTAATTGGTTGTCCCATGGGCCGTACTCATCCGGTATCCGCACCATCGTGCGAGTGGGTTGATGAACATTTTCGTGTACAGTCTTTCGCAATGGACCTTTGCTGCCAGTGTGAGGTCAACGTGGAGGGTTGAGTTATTTATGATCTCACATGGGCTGATCAGTTTCACCACCAGGTGAACTTGGATGTCACCATTTGCAACTGGTGTTTTCGACTTGTACCATAAGACTGGATTGGATGGTTTTAGGAGAATCCCATTAGTCATCGTCATTATTGAGAATACCAAAAATACTTGCAGTAATTTCCACATTAACGAGAAATGGCTTCGTTTTGGTTTCGTATGCGGCCCGAATCCCAAAGCATCTCTCCATGCTTCCAGTTTTCCTTTCAGTACTGGTTTGGTCAGAGGATCACTCAGCTGATGGGTTGTTGGGACGTGGTCTACGGTGATTTCTTCTCGATTGATTAGATCACGGATGTGATGTTCTTTCACGGCAATATGTTTGGTTGCAGAATGGAACTCAGGATTCTTGGCCATTCGGATGCTGCTCTGGTTATCCACAAACATAGGGACGGGGCTTCGGTCTCGAACTCCAAGCTCACGTAGGAAACGAGAAAGCCAAACAGCTTCCTTTCCGGCTCCGGAGAGGGCGTAATATTCACTCTCGGCGCTCGAACAGCTCACAATCCGTTGACGTAGACAGCTCCAGGTGATTGGCGAATTGTTGATCAGGAATACAAAACCGCTGATGGACTTCCTAGTCAATTTGCAGGCTCCAAAGTCGGCATCCGAGTATCCGGTCAGCTCAATCCCTGGGGTTGATTTGTAGGTGATTCCGTAATCCATTGTCCCCTTTAGGTATCGCAAGATACCTTTGGCCGTTTTGAACAGATGGTCATCAAATCCACACATGAATTGCGACATGTGATTAACAGCAAACGCAATATCGATGCGAGTGCTTTTAGCAAGCCATATTAGACTTCCAAGTAGTTCCCGATAGGGCAGCTTTGGGTCGATTCCCATGGCTGGTTCCAAGTCCATATTGGGTTGCATAGGTGTACTGGAACTTTTGCAATCTTCCATATTAAACTTCTTTAGCAGTTGTTCAATAAACTGTCTTTGAGAGATATGAATATCTCCGTTTTCGTTCCTGGTTATCTCAATACCGAGATATTTGCTAGGTGCTCCGACTTTCAATTTGAACCACTTACGGAGCTGCGTCACCACTTCGGTGATAGCTTCTTCCTTTTTGCACGTGATTAACAGGTCGTCCACGAATGCACACAAAAAGAGTTTTTCTCCTTTAACAAGTCCATGGAATACACACGGATCCGCTGTACTGGGTGTCAGGCCAATTTCTTTAAGGGTCTCGCATAAAGTCTTGTAGAATGACCTAGGGCTGGAAATCAGGCCATAAAGACTTTTACGTAACTTACATACTTTGTTTACTCCTCCTTGGACCCCTTGTGGAATTTGGAGATACACTTCCCGATCGATCTTGCTTGATAGGAACGCGGCGACGACGTCACATTGTTTGATCACCATTCCCAGGACTGCGGCAATACACAGTAATAGACGTACTGACTCATAGCGACACACACTAGCATATGTTTCTCCCACCTTGTCCTTGTCTTCTTTAAATCCTCGGGCGCATAGGCGGGCTTTGTACACGTTCTCATCTTTCTTAGTGAAGATCCAACGCGTATCAATAATCGTCTCATTCATAGGGCGGTCCACGATGTCCCATGTTCCATTTTCCTCAATTGTGGCCAATTCTCGATCGATGGCTTCCTGCCAGTTGGCTGCTTCATAGGACTGCATTGCTTCATTGTATGAATTAGGAAATACTGCTGTCAATGCCATGTGTGCGTATCGTTGTGGTGGGTTGATAGACTTCCGGTCCCGTAAATGATGCGGTTGTTCAGGAACTTGAACTATCTTCGCTCCTCTGGGTGCCTTAATGACAGCATTGATTGTTTGGAGAATAGCTTTTGAGGAGGGTCCTTGGCTGGGTTCCGGATCGTACTGGAATGAGGAGTCGTTTGCGTTGATTGAGGGACTCACTGCTCCACTGGATTGCTTTTTTGATTCTGGACTCTCGAGATCGTCATCGGATGGCGGAAGCTCGGGTTCCTCTATTTCTTCTTCATCTGTGTCAGCTTCGTAGGATGAGAAGACCGGCTGTACTTTGTCCATTTCTGATTCGAAGAATGTACAGTTTCTTGATTCAAACACTTTCTGGGTATCTGGATTGAACAGTCTGAATTTTCTCCCATTGGCATTCATGCCCACAAAACGACAGGTGACTGATTTAGGTGACCACACCTTTCTCTGGACATCCGGAACATGAGCGTAGGCCAGACATCCAAAGGTCTTCAAGTGTCCAAGGTAAGGCTTCCTCTTGAATACTTGCTCGAATGGTGTTTTCTCGGGTGCTTGAGTGCTAAGCATACGATTCAGAATGAACACAGCATAACTCATACACTCACCCCATAACGATTTCTGCAGACCACTGGCCAACAGCATAGTCCGGGTTGCATTCTTCAATGTTCGTATCTCCCTCTCCGCTTTTCCATTCATGGATGGACAGTAAACGGCTGAGGTCTCGAATATGATCCCTTCGCGGTTGAACAATGGCGAGCAACGGCTGTACTCTGTCCCATTATCTGTGCGAAACACTTTACATGCGTTTCCGGTTTGCCTCTTCATAAACGTCAGGTAGTTTTCAACACGATCAGGCACTTCTGTTTTTGACTTCAGGAAATAGACCACTTTGAAACCGCTGGCGTCATCCTTTAATAACAAGAATGATGTTGCTCCTCCCAAGCTTGGCTCTGGCAGGGTTCCAGATGTATCTGAATGACACATTTCACCGACTATGGTTGGTCTTCCATCCTGTCTTGGGAATGGCTTCTGAGGTTGCTTCCCAATTTCACATTGTCCACAAAAGAACTTTGTAGTCTGGACATCTTCAAGGTTGATTCCTGTAACTGCATTTTTCTTTACCGTCTCTTGAATAGCACGGATATTCACGTGTCCAAGTCTGCAATGCCATAGTGATGGTGAAACGGCCATGTAGGAACTCTGCTGGAATGGTCGCCTGAACTTCATAACGTAAACGTCATTTTCCATCACTGCTTCTGGGCCAGGAATGGCCCCCTTATACAGGAATCGAGTCTTCTTACTGTCTCTAATCACCACGAAACCCTTCTTAGTGATCTTGCTCTCAGAGAACAGATTGACCCCATGCTCTAAGTATAGAACATCATGTAGTCTTCTTGTGACCCACTTTCCATCAATCAGGGCTTCCAGGATCACAGTTCCGGTCTTCGTTGCTTGCACCATGCTGCCATTCGTCATCTGAATTGCCACTGGCTTTTCTAGATCCTTGATGTATTCAAACCAGGATTGGTCGGAGCTGAAGTGACAAGAGCTTCCAGAGTCAGCATACCACACATCATTGATTGGACATCTTCCGTCTGGTTTCATTCCCAGAAATGCTTTAGGTGTGAAGTCTCGGGTGTTCGCATCTATCTTTTTCTGCTTTGACTGGTGATTCATAAATGCACGGCATTCCTTCTTGAAATGTCCGGGTTTCTTACAGAAGTGACAAGTCATTTTCTGTTTCCTTTCCTCCCAGGTTGTCTTCTTAAACGGAATTGGTTTTTGGTTGCCCTTTTGTCCTTGGTTTCTTGGGTTGTTGTAGAATGCCTTGGTAGAATCCATTTCTTTGGTTTTGGTCACGCCGGTTTGGGTTGTTTCCAAGTCGATCTGCTTTAGCTGTGTTAACAGCATAGCCAAGGTTCGGCGATTGTCTTCTCGTGAGTGCCAAGCAAATCGGAATGCTTGCAGCTCTGTAGGAAGGCTGGACACAAATTTGGTTACGACTGTTGCTTCTGTCATTGGATCTCCAACTTCCTCCAAGTCTCGGCGAATTTCAAGTAATTCACTAAATGCTTCTAACAACGGTTGTCCTTGTTTGATTCTGTAGTTCAAGAATTTTGACAGCAACGCTTGTCGGTTCAGTTGACTGGTATTCGAATGAATGTTCCTTAAGGTTGTGTAGATCTCCTGAGACGTCGTAGCGGAATACACATGAACAGCTTCTTTAAAAGAAAGTGAAGTTACCAGAATTGATTGGGCTTCAGCATCTTTCTTCATGTAGGCGGCATATCCTGGGTCGGCTTCATTCGGCTTGACGAGAGTTCCTTGTACAACTTCCCATAACTCGAGTGCTTTCAGAACTACGGTGACCTGCTGACGCCAATGGTTGTAATTACTATCCGTTAGTTTGACAATTGAATTAACATCCACCACCCTCTTGGCCATTGTAATGGTTTTGGAGTAACGGTGTTATTAGGCTGTTATAGAATGTAGTTGACGGCGGGCTGGACGTATGCTGTGTCAAGTTCGGCTGCTCACTCAGTTGATACAGTTGTTGTGGTAGGGACTGCAGTATGTGCGGCTGATACGTTGAGTACGTCTGCGTTGGTTGAATTTGCTGAAACTGCTGAGCTGTCTGTGGTAAATCGTGTGATTGGGCCGTTGGAGACTGGTGATGATACTGGAACGATGGAGATTGTTGATCTGGCGGCGATAACTGGAATGGTGGAGATATCTGGAACGGTGGCGGCGGGGTAAATGGTTGATACGGCTGGAACGGCTGGAACTGTTGAAACGTTGGTACTGTATGATTCACTTGGGGATGACGAATCTCTTGATACTGGTGTGCGCACTGGCATACTACTGCGTGTGAACACGCACTAGCTTGGTGTCCTGGTACGTGACGATGTGGTGTCTGTTCCGGGATTGACGTTCGGAATTTTTTGGATGACCTTCGGCTGGAGACGGCACGTGTAGGACGTAGTTGGTCAGACATAAACAACTGGTACTACGGGCGGCGGCGGCTGGAACAATCTCAGTCGGCGGCGTCCTTCTTGATAGACCCTTCGCAAGGCTCACACGGATAAGGCTCACACGGCGGCGGCTTACTTAGTTGACCTCTGCGACGGCGGTTGGATAAGGCTCAGACGGCGGCGGCTTACTTAGTTGACCTCTGCGACGGCGGCTGGATAAGACTCAGGCGGCGGCGGCTTACTTAGTTGACCTCTGCGACGGCGGCTGGATAAGACTCAGACGGCGGCGGCTTACTTAGTTGACCTCTGCGACGGCGGCTGGATAAAACTCAGGCGGCGGCGGCTTAACTGGTTGACACAGGCGGCTACGGACGTAGGACGGCAAAACCTGATGCGGGGAATTGCGGTTGTCTTTGTAGTCAATTCTCCTTTATTCACTGACTGACTGAGTCATTAAAGGCTCATTAACTACGATTGAGGAAACTTCTGTGCTGGACACACGAAGAACTACGTGTTGCTTCACAGAACAAGAATTTTTGCAGAAACAGGTTTGTTTAATAAGCGAGTGGAACAAATCGGGCATAAACACCGAATTATCCGGAATCGGAATAAGTGGATTTCTTAGGTCACACTTACTACACAACCAACGCTCAATGCTACCATGATAGAACAAAGATGCAGGTTGGTTTGTTCCTACGCTTAGTTATGAACCTGTTAACTGATGCAAGTAAACTGTAAAACGACTCAATTCACAATGCATAACTTGAGTTTTATTTATTGGTATATTTATACTCACGGCTTATCAAACACAATTAGTTTTATCAAGGTAATTAACCTAAATGTATATTTAATCATGAATTGACGTCAAGCCTTAATTACCTAAAACCAATTAACTCTCCCGGATGTAGCATAATTACTATTTTATCATACTAATTATTTTCTATCAATTCGGAATTGCGTTATAAGTATAGGAATGCACCGGTCGTTTTGGTATATTTCTATAGTTTATTATTTTTTATATAAGAATAATGTACACCTTTTTAAACTGCCTTTTCTGAACGTTTAGAAACGACTTTTTTGCCAAAATTGTGGTATCGGGTCGTATGGAGATTTCGTCCCATATCAGGAGTCCATGCAAATCGGGAGCAAGGGACTGAGGGCATTTTGGAAATCAAAGAACAACAATGTGGGACCGTTTATAGCCACACTTGATCAACCTACAGAACATACTCTGGAAAGTTGTTCCCGGTCCCCATTCATAAAAACGAAAGCGTGGGCAAAAGACCGAATTCCTTTAAAGATATGTTCTACTTCGGCAGTATTTAAAGGGTCCCTTCAACGTTTTCTGAATTTGACGGTTGTGGGAGAAGACAGGGTTACGGTCAAATGGATGACCCGACACCCGACTATGATGATGTTATATAAGGACGTGGCCGCCTTTTCTCCCGGGTTATTCCGCCTTGGTCATGCGGATGGAGGCTTGGATTCGGCATTTGATAAATCGCAATCTTCAATAGTTTACTGTCAACGTGTGAAAGACATTCAGGAAGAGTGGTCACTGTGGTCCATGTGGCTGGACCCTTTCCCTTCGTCTGTGTGGATCGCGTTGCTCATCTCCATTCTTTTGACTACAATCCTTGAAAACAAAGATTGTTGGAGCACTATTAACATCGTTATTACTTTCATTGACATCCTGTCAATTATGCTTCATCAAGTTCCACCCAATTATAAATTCAAGGTTCACATTGTGGTGACCGTTGCTTTGGGAATTATTCTCACGACAGCTTATGAATCCTTCGTCACAACAGAATTCATTACACCTTCACCTAGAAAAGTACACATGAGCATTAAGGATTTGGTCATGGCGAACTACAGCATTTGTTCTCTTATATGGGACCCTGATGGACGTTGTAGTCAGTCTCAGGAATGCAAGAACCATGTGTTGAGTCGTATGCGGCTTGAATTTTTTGAGGACTTCAGAAAGTACGGACTTTTGGATCAACTCACCCCGAAAACCACCCAATTGTTTATTCCAGGAAACCCCTATAGTATTTCAGGGTACACTGTTAAACTTATGTCTCTCAACGTGGAACGTTACATCAGTTACGCATTTCAAGTAGACAGAAGTTGTGTACAGACGTTTTTGGATCACAGTCTCTTGAACCACCGATCTCAATCTTTCAAATGTGCAGCTATCAAAGAAAACCCGAAAGATCTCCACAGAGTTTACAGATTCATTGGGAAGAACCGCGGACTCGTAGCCAAGTTTTACAATGGTTTTGTGCTGGGTTCCGGTCTTTTAATTGAGCAGGAACGACTTGTGGACTTTCGTTATCCGTTCGTTAACAGGTACACGTATCTCCGTGCTTTAAGGGAACATGGGACATCATCTTCAACGAAGGGACCGGTTCCCCTCTCCTTCGGAAAACACCGATTGCAATATTGCTTCTATAGCTGGATATCATTGAGTCTGGCATTAGTCCTTGCTTTGGTTATTGAGAACATTATTCAAAAGATTCATAAGGTTCTCCTTCTATGGTTTGTAGTTGTACATATTCATACGAATCAATAGGTTTGACCATTTTCATTTTTATTCATTCAAATTACCCTTGAGTATGAACAACATACGGGGGGAAACTATTAAATAGGTACATTTCAAAACTATGTGTAGTAACGGTGCGGATACCGCGTTTTGGGTCTAGTTTCCTTGGTTTGATCATGCACGCTGGAAACTAAAAACGTGTGCAGTTTCCCAAGATTTTTAGGAAAGGAAAACAAAACAGCACAACTGACAACCATATGAAACGATGAAACGCTTATGATACTCATGAATCGGAACCTATGGGTCCTTTCATTGTTCACCATTCAAAACCTGACAATATTAGGAACCGAATTTTCGTTCCTCCTTAATCCTGATTTGACTTTACATCAAAGGAGCCTAGAAAGTAACGCTGATATTATGACGTCCATATTCCAATAGCTGAATTCATTAACCTTTAGATGAACGACGGAGAAAATCAATAATATTTATCAATAAAACGCTTTAATTTAATTTGAACGGAAAGTACAGTTAAGCAACCAAATCCCTCGAATTTGGTCTTGGGATGTCGTCTCCTTCTGGCCTGCGAATGTTGTA
>JABASF010003452.1:0-10252 GCA_019776145.1 Harlomillsia oculata
CTGTCCATTAGCAAAGTTAAACTGGAGAGTGAGAGTCAAAGTCGAATTAGGTTGTGTACGCGATGTCAGCAAGTTTTGGAAGGATTGTACCGGGACTATGTGACATTTGTGAGACGGACTTTAGCCAACATGGCCAAAGAATCTGGAGAAACTCGAGCACACTATCGGAACTGATACAGAACGCCGAGAGGCTAACTTTGACGTTGCTTATCGGGATGAGTAGTCCCAAGTCCTGCAATTATGAGCAGTGGACAAATCAGGAGGGCGAAGATTGTCTCCTTGATAGAACACGTATAATGTTGTCCAATAGTTCTAATTTCTATGATTCATCATATATCAATCATGAAGTTGCATTTGATTTTTAATTATTAATTACTTTCCAGGTGTTCCGCGTTCGACATCTCATTGTGGTGTCCCACTTACCAGTTCCACAAAGCTCGCGGCATGAGGCGTCCACAGTCCACTGGCCACTCCAAAATTGACTAAATTGATCATGTGGCAACCGCAACTGTATGCTTGATTTTAGTACTAGTAGAAATTAAAACTATAGCTAACTAAAATGTCTTCTAACATGTAAATTGTTCGTTGTTGTAATTCACTATACAGCTTTTTCGGAAGTCCATGAATTTCATCAAAAAACCACTTGAACCAAAACCTCGCGTGCAGGTTGTTTCAAGTACATAGAAAAGGATGATGATTTTGATGATGCTGAAGACGACTAGTTGTATTGTCATCTCTTTTGCGTTGGACCGTGGGCTTCATCACTTCATCTGGCCCTCTCTTAAGAGTGTAGGTTGCAATCTGTTGTAAGTAACTATCATTATTAATTATTATAATAGTACTACTTTGAGCATGAACAGAAGTATTTAGTTTAGTTTAGTTCATTACTATTGCCGAAGGCCTTCTAGGCTTCTTAGACCCCCTCCGGCTTGCACATTGAATTACAATAGTTGATTAAAGATTAAAGAGGAAGTATTTAATGGCTTAGCGTTAAAAATGCGGGTTCGAACTAATGTACTTCTTTGTTTTCCAACTTAATGAATTATGTTTCGGATTGGAAAACAAATGCTTGTTTCCATTTTTCGATTTCGATTATACACTCGCTTGGGCCTAAAATAGCCCGTAGGCAAAAGTGCGCAAAACAGGCAAGACATTCCATTCGACTCCAATTTCCAATAACCTGCACAGGTTGTGTTTATCGTGCTTTGTGCTCTGCTCATCCTCATCCTGCATCTCAGGCCGAGGTACAAAGTCATGAATGACCAAACAAGTGGGCTCGACTAACAAGGTTTTATGGACACTTTTATATTGTCCCATGCATGAACGATATCACGATCGACACATATAATATGTCTGTACAGCCATAATGTATGAATCCCATGTACTTTGGTCCAGTGCAGTGGTCAATAAGCCTTCGTGTTCTCTGTAAGGAAGGGTGACAATGACAAAGTCGATAAGTCCACATGTCTGTCAACAACAAACCACTATAAGGCCTTAAATTTAAAGCTCCCAAAGCTTGAATAGGATTCTCCTAAGGTGACAAGGCGCAAGAGGAGATTATTGTGTATTGCATGGTCAAGTGTCATTTCTGAGCTTTGCTTTGTCTTTTAGTCTTGTATCCGTGTTCCAATGAAACTGAAACCCAACCGAATATGCACTGGTATATGAAACCTCTCGTTGGGTTTACATTTACGACATCGTAAATACATGAGCAGTTATCGCTGCTTAGTCCTTTAAAACAAATTCCACTGAATGAAGCAGGGAAACAGAGTAGCTGAGTAAGTCGGTGAAATGGTGATTGGTGAGGAGAGCAAGAGGACTTATTGCAGGTTGCAGGTGGCAAACCTTGTCTGCTTTTGCATTTGTCTTGTCTCATTATTGCAAATTATAAGCATCGTCTCCCTTCCACTTTTATTGCAGATTTTGCCGATGCCGTTTGCAGATTCCAATTCCATTTTCCATTCCAACTGAGAAACGAGAAACAACGTTTGGTCTCGCCTCGCCCCGTGGAAAATGTGCAATAGCTCCACTCCACTTTGTAACTGCAACGGCAATGGATAAGGAGTCAGGTCTTCTTCACATCCGTCACAACAGGTCACACTCCACGAATTGTTTAATAAACTTGCGAATATAATTGCGACTAGAAATTGAATGGAGTTTGTAGCTTTGACCGAGTTTGTCGCCAAGTGCTTCGAAACACATAAGTACGAGACATTTTCGTTAGCAAGTACAATACCTTGCCCAACTGACCGAAAAACTGAAAAAAGAAACGTACTCATTACGTTTTTGCAAATTGCACTGCAATAAAAAAAAACTTACATTCATATAAATACAGAACCTTCACCTACAAACTGGACTTGGTCTTGGTGTTCCGACGATTTGGGACCCAATTCTTTCCAAGCAAGGTTCACAGAAACAAGGATTTGACCTTTTGTACCTTGGACTTGGACCACGATTACGATACGACTCTCCACATCAATTTAAAATCCAAATAGCTTTCGATTACACAATCAACCGCGACTATCGTTTTCTTTTAATTATATTTTTGTTGCACCGAGCTTTTAAAGTGGAAACCATGAGGGCGAGGCTGAACACGTTGAAGCGGATTTTGATCGCTTTTGTTTGTGCAGCTCTGCACTTCCACCGGACACCGTCGGCGGCGGACGCCAGCTTAATTGTGTTGTCTTTGTCACCGGCTCCAGCAGTACCGCACACGCACACTAAACATGCTTTCCTAATCCATTTTGCTGCTCCGCTTTTCTTTTTCCGTAAGACATTTTAGTCGTGTCCTTACATGCATCTGAACAACAAATCAACATTTCAAACGCTTGGCTTGATGACAATGAGTGACGTTTTTCGTGGATAATTAAATAATGCGAATTTGTGTTGAATACTTAGGAAAATGTGGTTCACCTTCAACCTTTGGCCACAAGGACTGCTACATTTCGCTATTCCCCCCGGAGGATTTTGGGAAAGAGGTCAATTACAAGTGTAAATGCCTCATATTTGGGTATCAAATCTGTTCCACCAAACTTGGACGAGTTTCATTTGAAGAATTTCAAAAACGTAAGTACGTATTATGAATAAGTAAAATGGTCAAAAAAGTATCAAAACCCCAGTTTGTGTGAAAAACAAAGTTTTAAATAGAAGTTGAGAAGTATAGAAATGAAGACAAGCATTAAAAAATTGGAACGCTTATTGGAAAAGTAGCAAGTAAACTGAGGTAGAGGCACCAGAGTTCAATTTTATATGATTTGACGTAAACTTTCACGTTCAGTTTGCTCATGGACGCTATAGACGCTACTATAATTCTAAAATATCAAACTGGACATATCTGGAGATTTAGTTTCGGTTGCTCATTTTGCTGAAACGAGTAGGGACAAAAGAATATGAACCAGCATTTCTCATTTCCAATAACCTTTCGGAAATCGCAATATTGGGGAATAGCTTGATATTATAATCAATTATTACTACTAATTATGGTGTTGTTAATTCACAATGAAACGGTATTTAGTCGCTGTCGTTACATTCTGTTTAAATTCTACTATACAGTGCTAGCTTGCCAATCCGTTGCACCGGTGATGACGACCACAACCACTACAACGACGACGACAACTAAACGGCCGTCTACAATTTCTCCACCTCCACACCAAAGTTGTGAAATGCACCGTACCCGTAAAGAGTGTCGGCAGTTTGCCAATGCCAATGCCACCTGCATATGGTGTATATCCGATATGGATCCATCTTCATTTTTGTGTGTGCCTCTTCAAAGCGACAAAGGTCTGCAAACACCGTGGCACTGTGAACTTTAATTTATTTGATTAAAATTAGTTACATGTTTTTGTCAAGCTCGAACCATTGTAATAATTACGTTTAATCATAACATCTTTCCACGTTCGACGCATTTGTTTTTATATTGTCGTCTTAATTGTTTTCTATTTTCCTTGACGTCCCTAGAGTTTGGCGATGCAACTTAGTATGCTAAAATAATAGGGTTGTCTATGTAGTTTCATGAATAAATAAAACGAATTTTTCGTATTTTCTGTCATACTATTAAATCCCTTGCCTTGTCATTGGTTGTTATGTGCCTGTAAGGCTGCTCGTTGTCAAGGCACCCTGGTTGTGTGCTACTACACATTCATTAATCATTAAATTATTCCAATTCTGCTGCTGTGGAAACAGAACGTTTAGTAATATGCTTCTATAAGAAGTTAAAACGGTAGCCTTAAAACGGTATAATTTTTTTAATTTTAGTTTTCTAGGGAATTCGCAATTGGGAACGTTTTCAAAAAAAACTTAAAATTTGCTTATGAAATTTTTATTTATTTTTAATTGATAGTCTATTTACATTACATTTGCTTGCGGCTGTGCTTATTGTATTGTTAATTGTTACCTGCAACTGAATGAACCAGGAAGTGACACATTTGGAAGTCACAATTGAATAGTACGGAAGCCAATCTCAAGAAATTAAAGAAACAACACGCTAATTTGATTTCCTCGTTAAGTCCTTGTCGACTGGAAACCACTAGACGTTTTTGTAGAACTACTAAGGTTAAGATGATTTATATTCATTTATCATAAATTACGATATTATTATGGCCCCTATTAATTATTGAATGTTTTTACTCTATACGATAAAAGGTCCGTTAATTTACAGGAATGTCTTTGTGGGCCATTCTAGCTCTGGCAACTGTGGTGGTTGCACAATCTCTGCTCACAAAGGCAACGTCTGGGGATGGGGATCGGTTTACAAGCGCCCCGAAAGTCGCCGGGATGGACGTGAAAGCTAGTATGGGACTGATGAACGACGTGATAAGGACGAACATCACATTGATTCCTAACAGGAAAATGGGCCGAAATTATCTGGCTAACGCCGTTGCTGAAATAGAGATTATGTACTACGTTCCCCCTGGTGAGTGGGAGCAGACCGGAAGGAACGAACAACGGGTTTGGCAGTATTACGAAATGCTAACCCATGCGGCAAATGTGATGTATGAGCCTTTGACAGCGCCCAGAGTAGTACTGCGAATGTGCGGAGTACGGATTTTCAAAACCAGGTACGAGGTGTCTTTCTTGACTGACAGAGATCTCACAGGTGACTTGGGCCTTGATGAAGCACTCAAAGTCCTCAACAAGTTTGAAGCGTGGGTCGCGGGCGAGCGCCGAAGAGGTGCGTCAAGCCCGTGCGACGTACACGCTTTCATAGTTCCAAACTCATGTTGCGGGTTTGCAAGCCTTGGCGCACTTTGCTGGCAGCCGAAAACCGCGAGCGACATGAACGTTGCGGGAAATGCCATTCTATCTTTCGACAACATTGGGACCTTTCGGGGAACTAGTGTATGTTATTGAGATAAATTGCTTACCATTACTTGATTACTTGATTACTATTACTTGATTACAATTACTTGATTTGAAATTGGGACAGGCCCTAGCCCACGAGGTAGCCCACTTACTGGGTGTTGACCACGATGGAGAAACGGACTCCAGCGACTGCACCCCAGGAGGTCATATAATGGGTGGTGGTCATGGTACGAAATTGCACGTAAGCAGCGTTAAAGTAGTCTAGGCCCTGTGGAATAAAGTTATATCCAGTAGAATTTGGGGAATAGGTGAACGCCAGGGGACATGGTCATATTGTTCCATAAGGAAAATTCGTCAGTTCCTGTCGTCCACTGCTGGAATGTGCGCATTTCGGCGATCATGCACCCGACACTACGCTCCGACGAAAGCCCGAATTTCTTGGTACCACAGCCAGGAACTTGACGAACAATGTCAGACAGCTCATGATCCGTTTCTGCTAACTCCGCACATAAAATACTTTGGACGTTATCCCAAAAGCTGCAAGGAGGTTAACTGCGCGACTCAACCCTACGATGGCAACTTTTACCAACGGCACTACATATACAGAGTTCCAGGGAGTCCATGCAAACCAGGAAGCTACTGCAGACTTTCCGATAAGCAATGCGTCCCGGGAACCTATGCACCACCCGACTTTTCCACCGTCTATTGAATATCTTAAACTTCATAGTCAGTGTTTCATTGGTCGTAGTTTTCCCAAAGATCGTTTAAACAGCGTACGCACTCGTAAAAATTGACTTATTCTTCTGTAATCAGTAATCTGCAACTTCCCATAGCTTCTTATTCCTATTATCTAAATAAGATGGTTTTGAAATAAAGTACAGAGAACATTTGACGAAAACGTTTGCTTGATTTAAACAGTATTTTTGGTGAAGCCTCTGAAGAATGTGCATACGATCAGGTGATCATGTCATGTCGATGTTAGTATATGATATAATTTATAAAGTATAGGTCACAAAATCATTATAACGGAGTAGTTTAGTAGTATTAAGTGTGACTTGACTGCGTTCATTTTCATTCATTCTTTCCTTCTTGCTGTGAAACGTTCAATTCAAATTCCGAAGAAGACAAAGCAAAAAGACGTGGAGAAATGACTGCAAACTTCCTGTTTACAAAAAGACGCTGCTGAAATGACTCTGCTGACTTCACGCGCCCGGAAAATCACACCAAAAGTAAAGCAAAGTGAGAAAGCGCGGCGCGGCTCATTTTCAAGCCCAGAGGATTTTACACTCTCCCACTGTTGTTTGTTCCGACGGACGAGCAGACGACGTGCTTTTTACAGTTTGGAATTTTTTTTTTTAAAAAAAGGTACGTTTGAATTTTGTAAAAAGATTTTTTTACCACATTAAAAACCACTTTTAATTGTAGTTAAACTAGTGTTTTGTGGCTATTTTGACAGGTTTGTAGTTTTTACATGAAATAACACAAAAATGAGTGAGTCAGCTGCTGCTGCCAGGAATTCCAAATGTTGTATTAATTGCGGTGGCCGTCTTTCTCCGGACAACAATGAAGACAACAAAGGGAAGTCTCGTAAGGACAGTTGTCTTTCAACCACACTGGGAACACCGGTCAGAGAAATTTTGAAAGCTCTGAACACTGTCTTTGAAGCTCAGCTGTCCATTAGCAAAGTTAAACTGGAGAGTGAGAGTCAAAGTCGAATTAGGTTGTGTACGCGATGTCAGCAAGTTTTGGAAGGATTGTACCGGGACTATGTGACATTTGTGAGACGGACTAGCAAAAGGGACGCTCATGCGATTGGCATTGAATACCAGTTGTTTATGGAGGAAGGACAAAAGTGATAGCGACAGCGAACAGAGTGATGATGACAAAAATGACCGGGATTATGATAATGACGACGATGACATTGTGTGTTTGGATGATCCTCCTTCTCCGCCGTGTCCTCCTGTTAAGAAAAAACCATGTAAGGATTTGAATTCTGTCATTTTGATATTAGGTGGTTTGAAGTTGTGGATTTTTGATTGATGTGAATGGAATGTTGGTTTTGAATAGTTGTTGGCCCATTGAGTAAGCGTCCTCCAGCTGTCCCCATTCAGGAAGCGAAGATGAGGAAACCTAGTAGTCAACCTATGGTCAGGATCACGAATGTACGGGGCAGTCAACCCAAGGTGACCAATAAACCGGAACGAGAACGGGTCATATGTAAGCATTGTGGACAAAGTCTGTTTTTGTTCCTTATGGAACGACATGTGCAGATTTTTCATAATGCTGCTTCAAAGAAACCGATTGAAGTCCCACCAAAACCAAAGTCCACACCAGTGCCATCGGATCATGCAAGAAAATACCTATAAATGGGTTTACCTATTGTGCGTAATTTCATGCATGAGCTTATTGAACAATATAATTCGTTACTTTTGTAGACAAAGAAGAGCGACGTTCCAGAGAAGAAGGATAATGATGCGACGATCACTGACACGCCAGCGTCGACGTCTACTGATCCAGTGGATCCAGCTCAAGAAGGAGGAACACCGGAGGTGACGTCGAAAGCACCGAATGAACGCAAATGCAAGTATTGTGAAGTGACTTTCGTCCAGAAAACGGATCTATTCAAACATGAATGTGAAGCACATCCTGAAAAACGCCCATTTGCATGCAATCAATGTTGGCGACGCTACCAACAGGAAGTGAAGCTGTGGGATCATAAATTTCAACAGCATGTGGAATGCGACGAGGATGGGAACCGAATCTTTGCCTGCGATCAGTGTCCGAAAAAGTACAAAAGCGAATTCACTTTTAAGTCACACGTGAAGAGAAAGCACGGACCTGCGGAGTCGTACTTATGTAGTGACTGTGGGAAGATGTTCTCAAACCGCCAATCGTATCTTCGTCACCAGAGAGTCCAACACTCGGGGCTTGAGGAAAGGCCATTCAAATGCACAATGTGTGACAAGTCTTTCAAGACGCCGGAGAATTTGAAACAGCATATGAAATCCAGAGCGCATGGAGGTCCGGGCACTATGAAAACTCCTCGTAAACCCAAATCACGGAAACCCAAGTCACCAACGCAGCCAACTCTACATAGGCAACGACCCGTTTCACCACCCGAAGATGCTGATGAGCACAGCGTGTCAAGTCAGTACACGGCAAACTCTGAGGATCAGTATTATCAAGATTCCAACAATGGAATGGAACAAGTTCCTGGTCCCTCTGGTCCATCCGCGAAACATGTTCCTTTGGTCCCCGTTTCCTCTTTTCTTCCACATTCACATTCCGCCGGTGTTTATGAACAGCCACCTCAAAACCTGCATCGTGCACATTTCCAGCAAATACTTTCTACCCTCCCTGGAATGAATGCTTCAAACGCCATGGGTATTCAGTACCACAACCAATTCTACTCCCTTGAGCAGCGACAGGGACCGCGTTATCATATGGGCAATAATTAAATTCAACCTCGTTTATTTTTGCTGTCTGTGTTCAGGCTTCAGGCTGCTTGGTCCTGTAATTACTGTCTTCGACGACTATCCTACAGTCAATTTTGTCGTACGTATTTTTGATATTTTGCCATACTTGACCATTTAACGTGTTCGTCATGATTCCTCATGATCATTGAATAAAGGATGACGTTGTGTCGCGGTGTTCTAAAAAAATGTTTATTTTGTAAGAAAGACTACCATTGCTTTGTAAAACGGAAACGACTCCTTAATATTGTCACAGTCATTCATTGAGTTGTATTGTGCCAGTTCAGTTGACTAAGCATTATAAGCAAACAGACTACAGACGTGTGTGCTGCTAGCTGCTATCCTTGATCATATCATTTTATGAGCCCTGAAGGGACATTTTTGTTGGTAAGGGAAGGGACGATTGGACATGTAAAACAAGTAACGATTCCACGTAGTTGGATACTGTTTGAACTTCACACGACAGATTCATTCAAGTTGGAGAAGACAAACAGACGAAATGTGGTGTGGTGTTGTGTCAGAAGCAGATGGGCGAAAGAGACACGGAAGGTAGAGCAGACAGTTGACAGGGACAGGTCTGGTACCACTAGTAGGTGGCAGCTACAGGGTTCAATGGAGCGAAAAGAAGTCCTGTTTCCAAAGATGATGAGACTTTGTCCGTGTGCCTTGTCTTCGTCCCGATCACTTGACTGTCCCCATAAAGTAAATTGACAATGGGACGGTAAAGCAATCAAAAGATTATCATACAGCTCGATGGGATGTGAGTGACGGACACACTGAGTCAGAGATGAGGATTCTCTATTTCTTAGCTTCCAGCGTGCTGTGACTTGGCTGGGGAGCTGTGCTCCGTGCTTTTGCTATTGCTACCCCATCGCTTCTGATTCGCAATTCCCAATCCATCTCGTGAAGCTGTCAATAATCCGCTGGGCAGATTCTCGGAATCCTCAAACAAGTGTGTGGATTTGCAAATGATTTGCGAATCCTCTTTGAGCCATGCAAATTAGCTTCGTGTGCTCGGCAACAGACGCGGAATGACGGAATATCGACAAGCAAGCGTGGGATTGGCTTTGCCATTGGGGCATCGCATCACCACAAGTCGCAACCTTTGCATTTGCATTTGCCATGCAACGCAATGCAAACACTAGGCATCATCATCGTATCCGTTTGCCTTATGTGGTGGCATTTGACATTGCTTCTTCTTCCTTTGGTCTTTCTTTCGTTTGTTGGTTTAGGTCGACTTTCTTGTGTTGAACGTTTTCGACATGGACGACGCGGACACTGCCATCCTCAATCCTCATCCTCACTCGCACTCGATCGACCAAACCAAAAAGACCAAGAAGACGAAATGTTGGTCTTTCTGTCCAGCAGGCATTCGAGCTGTAAACGAAGAATCTTATATGCAAAGAATAGAGGTTTCGTCTCGCAAGTCAGTCAGTGAGTTGAGTTAGCGCAAAAAACCAATGTTTACAAGGAACTAC